>PITA01014714.1:0-52539 GCA_004023965.1 Spilogale gracilis
TTCCATTAAATAATGATTTTCAACATTTTCTTTCACTATTCTTTAATCACTGCAATGACTAAAAATGTAAACCCATAGTTTTCAGGTCCATGATCCCCCATGATCCCCTCTGCTTCTCTTTCCAGCCCAACCTCTCTCTAGGATATCACATATGTCCTTTACTCTTTACTCCAGGCTCCAGGATGCACATTGCCATCTCTCTCCCTCTTTCTCTCTTCCTTCCTTCCTTTCTTTCTTTCTTTCTTTCTTTCTTTCTTTCTTTCTTTCTTTCTTTCTTTTTCTTTCTTTCTTTCTTTTCCTTCCTTCCTTCTTTTTTTCTCTTTCTTTTTTCTTTCTTTTCTTTTCTATCTTTCTTTTTTATTTCTTTCTTCTTTCTTTCTTCTTTCTTCTTTCTCTTTCTTCTCTTTCTTTCTCTTTCTTTCTTCTTTCTTCTTTATTTTTCTTTCCTCTTCTTTCTTCTTTCTTTCATTCTTCATTCTCTTTCTTTCTTTCTTTCTTTTACTTTCTTTCTACTCTTTCTTTCTTTCTTTCTTTCTTTCTTTCTTTCTTTCTTTCTTTCCATTGTCTGATTCATATTTTTTATACTTGTCATATTCTTTCCTGCTTCAAGACACTTCTCTTTGAATATAACCTTGTAATTTTATCATTTTTGGAAAAAAATAAAACCCTAAAGATAAATAAACTTTCTACTCATTTATACTGCATAGAAATTGCATTTAAAACTGTGCTTGAAAAACTAGAGTTTGTGAGCAGCTTGTTATTAGGACCCTGTTAAGTTGGATTGGAAGAATTCTTGTGTGGAGAAATTGGCCAAATATTCTATCAGAGAAGCCCATCCCAAAGTGCACAGTAAACCATTCTTGCAGTGGATCTAGTTTATGTTGGTTTATGTATTTTAAGTAAATACCTGGCAATGATCATTTTAAAAGATGAAACAGATGAAAGCCCTCAGACATAATGTCATCTCAAAAAACAAAAAATGAAAAAATCATATGTCCTTCCTTTATTGTTTACACAAACGACACTCAAAAAAAAGCTGGAATTTATCTCTGTATCTGTGAACCCTCTACTTTGGCTCTGTAAGACGATTATTGAAGATTGGTAAGGGATATGCACACTAGAAGCATGATATCATCTCCTTTCTTTATTTGGAGTTGATCTTTTTCCAGTCATGAGGAACTAAATATACAGCATTCGAATTGCATTATGATATTTCAGACCACCGTACCTTCAATATACAGTGCTTTTTGCCTGAATGTCATTCATTTCTTCATCTTATCAAATTATACTGATATTTACAGACATAGGTCTATCATCACCTCCTCAAGGAAGCATTCTCTGGATCCCCCAAAATTGTTAGTATGCACTTTCTTAGATCAGGTAACACTGCGTGAGAATTAACTATAGTAATTATGCACTGTTACAATTTTGATTTATCATATCTCTGTTGGACCACAGAAGGAAGGAAGGGATATCTTCTGGAAGGAAGGGATATCTTTTCTAGCTTTGTGTGCCTAATATTTAGCAGAACCTTTCATAGAAAGGGTGCTAATACTAATTCGTTGAACTAGTGAACCTGGTTAATATATGTGACTTATACCATTTCAAACACTATTTGGCCAAAGAATCTAATCAATGTAATGATATGGAGTTTGTGGCATTTTTATCTAAAAATAAGTCTGATCTCAAAAGTCCATTCAAATTATACTTTTCAAATTAAAATCATAGAATTAATTTCTCTGGTTTTCATTTACAAACTCTATATTTAATAACCATGTCACAGTGTCCAGTTAAGGGAAACTTTAATTTACAGGTTTATGCCTTAATAAAATTATTTTTATAATAAGTTTTAATGTTTTAACCCTATATTCTGGCCAGTTATTTATCTAATATATATTGATAACTGACTATGCACCAAACCTTCCCTGTTTGAGGCACTGGGAATATAGTAGTGAGCAAATCCCCTGCTCTCATGGAACTTACATTCTAAAAGAAGTAGATAGATAATAAGCTAAATAGATAAATGTATAGACAGAGACTCTCTCTTTAAACCAATGTATTTCATGAACTCTAGGTTAAACTTGAAACTAACTTTTAATAAGAAACTATCAGTTAGCAGAAAAAGCTGCTAAAATACTGAAACACCTAATTCAAACCACAGACTTCTGTTTGCTCCTCTTGGGGATGCTTAACTGCAGAATTTGGAAGAGGCATCATGACCAGAAAGACTGAGCCTTCTTTTTCTCTGAGAAAACAAACATGGATATTTTGAATTCTTTACTATAAAACAGACTGAGTGTGGTTCTGAATATGGTCACAAAATTGTTTGGCTCTGTGAATCCACAGCACTATAAAATTAAGCTTTCTGGTTAAAGGACTGCTTTTTTAACCTTAGAAATTGGGGCGGGGGTATTTTTTTTTCACCATCAGAGCCCCTCTTCTCCCCACCCATTTCTTTGGTGCTCTTGGCCATGGGCCGTTTTGCTATACAGGCTTTCTAGCAGGTAGTATCTCTTATTTTTAGCCCAGTTAATGGCTCACTTACAAATCAGTGAGTCTAAATCATAAAATAATAATAATAATAATAATAATAATAATAATAATAAATGACTCACATTCATTAAAGTGAATTCTGATATATTTGGCTGCTCATATGATACAGAGGTACATAATGAGGCAATTGGAGGACACAGAATTCATTAATCCAGAGGTGGCAGTGATGCCAAGCAGAGACATTCCTCTTAGGTCTCTTATGGGCAAAGTAATTATTTCTTTAAAAGATCTGCAGTTTATGAGCATTTGTTACCCTCAGAGGAACCCTCATTCAGAACTTAGAAAAAGAAAATTCTCTGAGGAATTAATCCAGATGCATGAGTTAATATGGATCCATTTTATTCCCCACTCCTTGACAGATGCCATTTAACTCCTGTTGATTCACTAGTTTCTTACCTTCATTTCGATTTAGGCAGAATAGCTGCCTGAGCATTCAGGGCCAGGACTGTGATGGTCCTCCCTGCTCCTAGTCATGGCTTAGAGATGTCTTGGGAATTATGTCCACAGATTTGGACTGCTGGATAGTCTTGCTCATTTACTTCAGAGAGTAAAAACAATAACCAAAGTAAAGCTCTGTTTGTTTAGCAAAAGGTGTTCATTATATGGAAGAATTCTCTTGACACTCATTATTACTCATCAGGGCATTTTTCCAAACTATGTTCTCTGCACAATTCAATCTAAAAGCAATATATAATAAAATAAATCACTATTAGTTTAACCAAATTTTTCAACCTGAACTGGTGCATCTTGTAAATGAATTAATGGCCATAATAGTTGATCTGGTCACATAGCTAAGGAAAGTCATAGGCAAGTATCCAGATGTTATTTTTTTCCCCAAAAGGACTTCTTCTGGGAAGAAAACATTTAGTCAGGTGACTGGGACACAAAGACATGAGGAGAGTATTTTCTTATTGTATCCAGAAGTTTAGCTGTTTTTTGACTTCCAGGGAAAGCATCTAAATAACTCAAACAATCCCTGATTCTTCAGCCATCCGCCAAAGCAGAAAGAACTTGAAACTTAAAATATAAATAACAACATATATTAAGAACTGAATCAGAAAATGACCTCAAAAGGAATTCCTCTAAATGATTTCTATCTGCTATTTTTATAGACCATTCAAATTCATACATATGTGATAATTCACATCAAATACTTACTCATTAACATAATGCATTAAAAACTCTTAGAAAATATAACCTCTATTATGTACAAAAATTGAAAGAATCATAACATTTATGAAAACTTTTGTGTAAGGAAACAAACTACATGTGGACATAATCATTAATATTTATTTGTATATAGAAAGTCTTTTGGTATAGGAAACTGTACTTGCTCTACTGGAGAAAAACAGTTGTCAAGAATTAGTGACTTATTTTCTTCAATAACTGTTTCTAGAAAAATTCCATAAGTAATGGATTTAAGGGAGAATAAAATTACTTATTTTCCTAGCCCCCACTATCACTCCCCATCCTCTTCGTCTTTAGCTCCTTTCCATCTAACTTGCAGAAATGGAGTTAAAATGGTCATTTTTATCTTCTCATCTTTCAAATGTACTAGAGATTCAAGTTTGAAACTATATAAGAATACGAAATTCTAAAAGTAAATGATCCCTTTTCAGATATTTACAAATCACCTCCATGTTTTTATCTGAACAAAGTATTATTTTAATTTGTTTACTGGGTGTAAAATCTTGTAAGTACAAAACCAAACACATTGCAAAGTAACATGTCTGATAAATAAAGGAGTTACAACCATGGACCACATTGCTCCTGATATTTCCTCTCCTTCCTTTTCCTCTTGCCAACTTCTCACAAACTACTGAGGAAATATAAATCAAGAGATTTAGATGTAAATTATACATCTTATTGCCAGCCCTTCAGGGGCAAATCATTGCTCTTTACTAAATGGAAAGTTAAGCTCCTTCAAAATATTTCACTGGATTTGGTTTAGATTTCAGCAAGCCAAGAGTAAAGGTAGTGGCAGTACCCAGGGTGGCACAATGGGAGATTTAAGGTCCCCTCCATCGCTTCTATAATCACCTCTATAATTCCCTTTCCTCTGACCTTTTTTCTCCCACTCTTATGTAAAGTACCATCTCAAAAAAAACTAAACTCCCCCTTCCAATTCACTATCTCCTGCATAGAAATATTGGATGTGACATTGAACCTAGAAATTTCTCATCTTCTAAGATTTTGAATATTAAGGACAAATTAAAGTTTTGTTTAATTTAAATAAATAAAACATTGACTAATTTATCAGCCATGCTTGAAGATGTAGCAAGGGATCTTGTTGCTAGTGTTAAAATATGCATAGTATATCTAAGAGACTTTTGTCTTCATTGGGCTATGTCAGCACATAAAATGTGCTTCTGAGATCTACATGCAAAAATGCTCATGATGTAGACTGATGAAAGTTCAGAGGAACATTGAAGCTATATTTTATTCTAGAAAACACTAGCCATAGTCAAAGATTTTCAGTGGCAACTCAAATCTGAAACACTGTATTATTTCTAATGAGACCATACAAATGTTCTATTCAATAATCAAGAAAATAAAGGGAGTCCATCAGAATTCAGCATGACAAAGAAAAAATAGTAGCCAGAATTTGATACTTCACGTGAATCAACTTCAAAGTCAAACAGAAAAATAAAAGGTCTAAATACTACTGTATATATGAGTATAAATCCACATTAATATAGATATGAAAATATGACTTTTTTTCCTTACTGTATTAACTTAGTTAAGCTGGAACTGTTTTCCTGAATTTTCTTCCTTGTGTGGATTCAGTTTAGGGTTGGCCACAAGAGAAACTTGCATAAGATTTGGAAGGCTGAAGCAGCCATTATGTTCTAAATGTTTGTATGAATCCCAAGGACCCCAGCAGATCACACATGTTCTCACAGTGTTTCTCCAGCTCTTGCCCAAACTCCTCCTGGAGTTCTTCAAGTTCTGGACCAAGTGCCATGTATGACTTGTGCAAACAGTACCAGTTTCTTAAGTGGGTAACCTGCACTGTCTCAAAGTTCTCCAAGGAAATTTGTTAGCCTCCACTGCCTAAAAAAACCTATTTTGGATTCACCTGTGGAATATGCCTATATAGGGACTGCTGATCCTCTATAAAAACTGCCTCCACCATCTCTTTTTGCTTCCAGACCTAAAACCGGAATCCATTCTTGACAGACTCCAGGGACATCCATAAAGGTAAGCAAACAAAATGATTACCCATAACAACACAAAATTATTCTCCATAAAACAAACAAAATGAAGGAAAGATGTCTCCAATTTGTATCAACATCCCTAGGAACATGTGCAGGAATGAATAATAAGTTATGTTGGATAAAGTTGGAAAAATATATTAAACTGAAATTTTTGGTATAGGCATACTTAAAAGAGATTCTAGATTCAATGTGTTAGCTTTAGCAGCTGGGAGTGGCTCTAACAGTCATCTTCATTGGATGATCGAATTTGTTTGGTTCCTTAGAGATGATGATACCTAACCAAGGTAGAATCCTAGAAAAGACCAGCTTATACCCCCTGTATGTGTCTAGCCACTCTCCTCACAAAGGCTTTGCAGAACACACTTGTGAGTAAACTCTAGACTGGCTATTTTCTGTAGTCCAACAACACCAGTGGGAGCTGCTGCAATCAAAGTAGATTCACTGAATTTAACAGGGATGATGAGATCTTGTAGGGGCCAGGACCACGTTACGGCACTTAATGGCCAGAGAAAGGTGGTTTGGCCCATGCAGAGCTTTGGGCAGGTCAGTACTGTGTCTCTAGAACAGAAATAGATTGACAGACTCTTAAAGTATTACTTACTGTGTATAGCAGTAAAGATCTCTTCTGGCGAATGGAAATCTAACTTTAATCATTGTAATGGTCATGCCTCTCCACCACTTCCCAGCATTGAGCTAATTTACAAACTAGAGCCTCTTCAATGAAGCAGAGGCCAGGTTATTCATGAAAAAAATAATTACACTATAAATGTTCTTTCCCAGATTTCCCTCAAAAGGACATATGAAGATTCTCAAGGTGACTGCATTTCAGAAAGAGAAATAAGTCAGATGGGAAACTGTTGGTCACTGGCTCCAAAGTGACATTAATTCCTGGAGACACAGAATGTTGTTATGGTTCACCAATCAAAGTACAGGACTGTGGAATTCACATGAACAGTTTTGGTTCATGTTCATCTCCCAGTGAGCCCAGCATGTCCTCAAACCTATGCTGGGGTTACTATATGTTATAAATGCATAGATGGAGTAATATAAAATTAGCAATAGGCCAACTTCCCATACTGATTCCCTAACCCATGTAGTTAGAGCAATGATGATAACACAGGCCAAGTAGAAGCCACTGGAAGTGACTCTTCCCACCAAATAAGTCAACCCAAAGCAATTACATCTTTCCGGAGAAATTGCAAAAATTATTGCCAATATAAAAAAAAATCATTGCCAATATCAAAGCCTTGAAATATATAGGGGTGTTGATCCCTACCACATCCCTATTTAATTTGTCTATTTGGCTAGTGCAGAAGATGGTTCTGTCTTGCAGTATGCAGTGGGTAACCTCAAAATCATGTAGTAACTCCTGTTCTAATTGCTATTCTAATGTTTTCTTTCTAGAGAAAATCAGCAACAGATATACAGCTATTGTTCCCACAAATACTTTTTCCTCTATTCTTTTTAGCAAAAATCTCAGAAGCAGTTTACTTTCAGTAGAAAAGATAAGCAATACATCTTTCTACCTCAAGCCTATACCAGCTCTTCAATGCTATGTCATAATTAAGAGTGGCTTTGATTGCCTCATCATCTCAAGGAACATTATGTTAGACCATTGCTTTATTGACGTAATGTTAATTAGACCTGTAAGCAGGAATAGCAGCTACTGTAGGCACCTGGGTAAGATAGACACATGCCAGGTAGTAGGAAATAAATATCACAGAAATTAAGGCCTGCCACCCCTAGAAATATCTAAGGAACAAGTGGTCTGGAACCACCAGATTAGTGGAATATCCCTTCCAAAATTAAATAAAAGTTGTGGCATCTTGTGTTTCCTACCTCTCCAAAGGTGGGCAATGCCTAGAGCAATCATTGGATTTCAGAAGCATCATATGCTTCATTTGGGTGTGCTTCTGATATTTATTTATCCAATAAGGTCAAAAGAATCCAGTGTTGTGTGGGTCCTAGAACAAGAGACATTTCTAATAGGACCAGGTTGATGTGTAGACTGTTTTAACATTTGGGACATATGACCCAACTGATCTTATAATGCTTGAATTGTCTTTGGGGGATGGGATGATGTTGAGAGTCATTAACAGGCATTTATATGTGAATGACTGTGAAAACCTTTAGGATTTTGAAGTAAACCTATGTCATACTCTGATGATATCAGTTCTCCTTTTAGGAAACAGTTTCTGGTCTGCTACAAGGCCCCAGTACAGATTAAAGACCAGACCATGGGTCATCAACTTGCCATACCACCTGAAATACTCAATGTGAACTGAGTATTGTCTGGCCACCAAACTATGAAGTTGTGCATACAGCCCTCCCTCATCAAATGGGGAGTAGTAGATATGATAGTCAACTTGAGCAGGTCATGAAGGTATAAGTAAGTTTCATGAGCAAGTTGCCTAGAATCTCAGGACCCATAGTCTTGTCCTTCTCAACCATAGGCTGGCCATTGGAGAGTTCCCTATGATCACAACTGAAAAACTGTATATTTGGGTTTGGCTTAAGAAAGGACTACGGGAGGTCCTGGCACAACCATTGCCCATAGAGACCACCCTCTGCTGTGTTGGCAGTTGATTACAGTGGAGTATTTCCATCACAGGAGCGGCAGTGTTTGTCCTTATTGGAAGAGACTTGGTCACAATATAGATTTGCCTTAACTGCACACATTTGTTTTACAAAAAGGCATCATGTCTATATGCTATGTCAGTAACCAAATTGTGGTGCTGTTTCTCCCAAAGCATGATCAAAGAATGGGAATGGGAGTAGCTCTTCTCACTATTACCATTAATGATCTACTATCAACATTGGGTTGTAGTGCTTTACAGGTCTGGAATGCAGAATATCACCTAGGGCACCTCTTATTATTGTCTTATCCTGTAGTAAAATTTTAAGTCACTCTACCAGGCATGGAATTATAGCAAGATGTGGTGCTTAGTAATAAAAAATAAATTGATAGTGGAAGAAGGAGGTCATAAATACAAGCTTTGACCATATTGCCAATAACAGAAATGAGGACTGTAATAGTTATGAATATTTCTTCCTTAATTTATATACATATATTGCATGTGTGTACATATACATACATACATGCATACATACATACGTGTGTGTATTTGTGTATATTAACCAATTCTTTTGCCCCCCCATTTTCTTACTATTCCATATGAGGCACGTTAATAGTTGTTAATCTTATAGTTCAATATTGAAGCCACAGAATATCAAAGGAAGAGTGTAACTCAACTATAAGAAGATGAACATAAACCAAAGGTGGATAAAGTGACATATGAACCTGTTATACAAAGAAAGATAATATGTTTTTGGTCGTACAGAGGATAGTTACAGGGGTGCCTGGGTGGCTCAGTCAGTTAAGCATCAGACTCCTGATTTTGGCTTGTGTCATGGTCTACACTTGCAGGGGGGTCTGCTTAAAGATTCTTTTCCTCTGCCCCATCCCCCACTCATGAGTGCACACTGTCTCCACCCCCCAAATAAATAAATAAGTCTTTTTTTTAAAGGATACTCACTCATGTTCTATCTATGAAGTTATACACACCTAAAGTGGTACCTCTAGGATAGGGATATCAAGTGGACAAAGAGTGGACTTTTGGGGCACCTGGGTGGCTCCCAGGTTAAGTGACTGCCTTCGGCTCAGGTTATGATCCCAGAGACCCAGGATCGAGTCCCACATCGGGCTCCCTGCTCAGCGGGAAGCCTGCTTCTCCCTTTCTCACTCCTCCTGCTTGTGTTCCCTCTCTGGCTGTGTTTCTCTCTGTCAAATAAATAAAATCTTAAAAAAAAAAAAAAAGAGTGGACTTTTGTGTTCAGCAACAACTTAACTGAGCTGGAAATACATTTTTGAGACTATCTTTTCATCTACAGATCCTAATTGGGAATGGCCTCAAGGGAAATTTGCACAGGATTTGAGAGGTAAAAATGAAGCAGCCATTACCCACTGAAGGACAATGCAGGGTGTCATGCATCCCTATAGTTCATGTATGTTGTCATGGATCTGCTGACCCACTTGGACACAGGACTCAGCTGGGCTTGTGACTCTTCCAGATCCACCTGGATCTTCTTTGTTCTCCAAGTACTGGACTAGGAGATGTGCACAACCACTGAAAAGAGTATCAGCTTCCTCTGCAGGTCACTTATGTTATCAAAGATTGCAGTGGTGAGAGACACATGAGTTCCAATTTTTTCTTGCATGTTCCAGTTAGTTCTTTGCCTTTACTAGAGCACTTCTCCTGACTGCCAGTCCTGTTTACCTACAACAATTTCATGACCAATGCAACAGCTTTTCATAGGCTTCTTCAGCCAGTTCCAAAAATTACATATGATCTAGCCCATTAAATAAATGTATACTTCCATATCACTTAAAACGGATTGATCTACTTTCTGGATTAAACCCTAATTGATGCAGTAACTAAAGATGTAAAGCAGTATGGTTTTCTCTTAGGAAGAATTACAATGTACACAACCACTCTTAAGAGTCATGTTTAATTTATACTAATTATTTTAAGCAAGCTCTCCTTAATTTATGTAATCCCCACTGACCTCAGCAGGAGAAAATTTATGTTGTTTTGCTTTTGTTTCATATTTTTACAGCTCCTATTAAGGTTCTCTTAGTATTTTAATAGAATCACAATTTTCAGAATATTATAAGGTCTCTCTTATATTTTAAAAATATGCAGCAAAAAGTAAACAAGATTGAATATGTTGAATATGTTGATATATATTCTGTATGTGCACAAGCTAGTCCAAGTTCTGCTTTGAGCATGTGTATGTGAAAGAGAAAGGCAGGGGGATAGTATCACTTACCACATACAGAAACAGGAAAAGGAACAGAAATTCTTTCCTTACAATTTTTGAGGATAGACTTTCAAGATTATAGCTGTATCCAAATATTTAGTCCTAAAATAACCCTGCTATCCTACTCCTAACCTTTAAATTTGAAGATCATAAATAGTCCACAGATGGAATAAATGTGTTTCCCAAAGAGATTCATCTTAGATAAATACGACTGCTTCCCCACATTTGATTGGAAAACAAATGTGTTTTCCCCACTTATGAAGATTGCATACTCAGCAATGGGACTGCTTTCTCAAAAGGTAACCGGGATTGGAATCCTAGGGAATCAATATTTCCACTTCCACTCCCACCCAGTCAGGGACTGGAAACAATTATGTAGTCAGTAAATAGTGAGTTAAAATGTCAGCTTTTTCTTTCTTTAACTGATAAAGGCAGGCTGGATAAGATGACTTTTGTAAGCATGTGGGAAGATAAGTGTCAAAATGAGCTTGCTAATACTTTATATATAAAATGGACAGACCCACCCAAGTAGTCACAAATAAGGGAGGATGACTGAAAGCCCCACTAAGTTAACTGCGCGGTAGTCCATATCATTCCAGCAAAAGGAATGGTAATTTTTGCTCTTACTGTTTTGCTATGCAATTAGAAACTTACTGTATATAATCCAACTTTGTGCTTACTTTTACCAAGCAGCTTTTCCATGATATTGACAGTCTTACCTCATGATGTAACCCCACTCCTCATTGTCGGGAAGTCTGAGCTCCTGGCTACCATCATCTTCTCAATTTTTACAAATTTTATTTTATTTTATGTAACATTGCTTACTCTCTGTGTATATATGGTATCTTCTTGTACTGACTGTAAATTCTTTATTAATAGGGTCCATGTTTTTTACTTTTGTTCTGCTTCACTGCCTTTATCATAATGCCAGGCAATAATAATTTTTCAAATTATAGAATATATATTGAATAAATGACTTAATGACTGCTAGGTACATGTTGAGAGTCATCTTTCCAAGGGAGTAGATCCTAAGATAGAGATTAATGTGTAGAATATTTAATAAGAATCGCTTACAAGATCAATCCCTGGCAAAAAAGAAAAAGGGAGGGCAGGAAATAAGATGGGGTAAAAGGAGAAACTGGGCTATGTTGAAGCCTCATCAAAGCTCTCAGCTAAACCCATAGAGAGCTCTAAAGCCAGGATGGACTTTCAAATATATCCCAGCTTGGGAGAGGCTTCTGGGCCTTTATACCACAATATCTACCATTCACTGGATGCAGGCTTCTCCCAGGAAGAGTTGTGATCTTGGCAAGGTACCTCTCCAGCTGAATGCAATTCCTGCAGAGGCTGGCAGCTGGGATCTACCATCCAGAAGCATTCCCAAAACCTTAAGGACTGTGTCCTTCAGGATTAAAAAAGATTTAGGTGGTATATTAGAACAACCATTACATTCCACCCCTCAAAATGCTCAGATTCTTTTTTCTCTTTTTTTCTTTTTTCTTTCTTTCCTTTTTTTTTTTTTTTTTTTTTTTTTTTTTTTTTTTTTTTTTTTTTTGTATAAATTCCGGGAGAAGCTCATCAAAGCTCCTAGTGGGCCTCTTGTCCCAGAAAAAAGTTTCTGGGGAGGTACTTGGGACAAATTGTAGCCTCCCAACACCTGAGCTGGCCACACAGCCATTACTATTATTTGTTCACTTCTTCCTTTATCATCTACTCTAGAATACCTTCATCCCCAGCGTGGACTTCTTCAATCTTAGAAGAGTATGGATCTGACATAGACTCTCATTCCTTAGGGACATGAACCCTTAATCATCATGCCGTTTTAAGGCTGTGTCATGTATTTTTCTACAAACCATAAAAATTAAGTGAGAATAGGTAGAGATATCCAACTGAATCATGTGGATGTCAATCATATTCCATTCTGCTCCTATTTATGTAACAAGACTTCTACAGTCAGTTTCAATGAGTCCTTCCAGGAATGGTGACTCTTATTCTTGTCTACAGTCTCTTGGCATTAGGGTTTCTAGAGGCCTGCACAACAACTGTAGCTTAAAGTTCAATGGAACTTTTGCCGTGTCCCCTTGTGGAGGTATTCCCTTTTGGGAACCAAGACCCTTATCCCCACAATATCTGGAGTTGGGTGTGGGAAGACTAAATTTCCAAGTGGGTTACTGACGTGTTATTAGATGGGACCACTCACACGTCCACCCTGTGCATTTTTTTTTCACCACATTTATCTCCTAGTCTATTGTATGTGCGGGAGAACAAGCTGAAGTGGCTTAATCATTGCATACAGTCTGGGCCTACTGAAGAACTCTTTCTAGTTCATTGTCTCATGCAAAGTGGGAAGACTTTCTTTGTATCTGATACATAGGTTTGAGTGGTATTTCCAGGTATGGAATAGGCTGCCTCTATAACATGAAGACTTCTACCACCTATTGTGCTTCCTTCTTTGTGGTAAAGCATGTGAGATGCAATAATTTGTCATTTACTTTGGAAGTCATGTCCTGACTTGGACTTGGAACTTCTAAAAATTTTACCGATGTGGTAGGCCCCTGAATCTACATAGGATGTACCTTCTCTTTCTACAATGTCTATGTCTTACTAAGGGACCCAAAACAGTTACAAACCTCTTGTTTTTTTCTGGTGTGATTAGTGTAAGGTCACCAATATGGTGGACAAGAATGGCATTTCATGGTATGTCCAACTCCTAAATCCTTTTGAAATAGAACATGACAGAAGCAGGATGGATAACATAGTCTTGGGCAAGACTATTGACTCTTGATCATTCTAAATGAACATGAATTGTTTCAGATTTCTCTTTCTGATAAAGATACAGGAGGACACATTTGTAGGATTCTTGGTTGTGATATGTGCTTGAGGTTATGTGAATCTGCCCTAGAAGAGATACCATATCTATCACAGCAACTACTACTCGTGTGAGTTTTGGGGGGTCTCTAAGATCCATTTGGCTTTTATAGGGACCATATTAGTGACTTTAATGGATATGTTGGGGACTATCTCCCTTGTATCTTCTATGTCTTTAAGAATGACACTAATCTCTGTTATTTTCCTAGAGCCTAATATTGTTTGTGATTTATTGTCTTGGCTGGGCCATTTGGCTTCCACTTGGCTTTCTCCATTATGACAGTTATTACCTTATAGGTCAACCAACCAAATTTGGGAATGGGGTAAGAAAACTATCAATTATGTCCAGGCAATTACATGTTACTGGTGAAATGACCAATGATAGGTCTGTGAGGTAGGTAGTTATTTCCTTTTTATAGATAAGTCCAAGGCTCAAAGCAGTTAAGTGACTTGTCCAAAATTGACAGGCTAGTGTGTGGTGGGTCTAAAATTAGAACAACTATCTCTCTGACCCCGTATCCCTTAGTCCAACAGAATCATGCTAAGTAAGACACTGCCAATGTTAGTTAGGGATGCAGTATATTTACAGTTCTCAGCTCATTATATGAGAAGGAAATTCTAACAAGAATCAGGGGGTCAGTGTGGGGAACTCTGGGTAATCCTGGTAATCCACCCTACGTTAGGCTTCTTCTAAATAAATGAAAGAAAACCCATAGAAAGTTTCTGCAGGTTTTAAGATGAAAACAGACTTAACATGTAAAATACAGGGGCATTTTGTTACTTCAAAAGGAGTGCACTTTAGAAAGCTATGTCCTCTCTGAAGACCTAGGAAAATTTGTACACTATGAAATGAAAGAGAATATATAGGATAAGACCAGAACTGATATAAGAAATGTATTAAATAAGGAAAGAAAAATAAAAACATAAAAAGTATATGATCACAAAAATTTGTAAAAGTAAAAACATAAATAAAGTATATGATTACAAAAATTTAAATTGGATTTAGAATAAGTCAGAAGTAATATGGGAGAAAAAGGAATTCATATTGTCAGAAGCAAATTAGAGAAGCTCTTCTAAAGTGCACAGAACAACAACAAAAAAAAAAAAAAGAAAGAAAGAAAGAAAGAAAGAAAGAAAGAAAGAAAGAAAGAAAGAAAGAAAGAAAGAAAAAGACCAAATGGTGAATACGGTAGATACAAAGGTCAGGATATTAGGAGAGAACTTACGGATCACTGTAAGCATGATTAGACCAAAAATTTTAAAGCAAGTTAAAAGGAAATTTACTGAGATAAAAGATTCTAAAAATCTAATTTTTTCAATTAATCAAGAAGTTCAGGAACTACTCTGAGGGAAAACAATTTATATACTCCACCAAAAAACGTAAAAAAAAAAAAAAGGAAGAATAAAATTCCAGAAAATATCTTTATGGCCTTGGAGGCTAGGAAGGACTTCTCTTAAAATACCCAGAGTACTTCTATAGGAGAATAATTCATAGCTCTGATAATGTTCATATTAAAATTTTATATACCTCAGAAAGCACCATTTAAAAAAAAGCAAAAGAGCAAAAGACAAAACATAGTCTTAGAAAATTGTTTTGTTTTTGTTTTTGTTTTTGGTTTGTATTTTTTTACAATGAGTGAGTCAGTAGAAGTTCCAGAAATATAAAGACCACTTAAAAACAATAAGAAAAGACAACCCAATAGAAAATAGACAAAAAGATATGAAGAAGCCAATTCAAGGAAGTTAAAAGCTGAACAAAAATAAAATGAAAATATGTATAATCTCACTAATAATCATGGAAATGCAAGTTGATATAAAAAAGAACAAAATCAATGGGCAAAACTAAGAATTTGACAACAGGAAGATAAGAATGTGAAATAAGAAAAACTAACAGTTCTCTGCAGTTCAGAGGGCAAATCAACAAAAACACCTTGGAAAGAAATTTGCCAATTTAGAAAAATCAAAAGAATGAGTATTCTATGACCTAGAAATTTCACTCCTAAATATATAGACAACAAAGGGTGTGTGTGTGTGTGTGTGTGTGTGTGTGTGTGTGTGTGTGTGTGCGTGTGCGCTAACACAGATATGCTTGGCAGGGGAGGACATTGATACACTTATGATTGGTATATGGATAAATGAATAGATAACAAAATTATAAAGATGGCAAAGGAGTGTTAGACCCATATTCAAGGAACTGATACCTCTGGGAGAAAGGGAAGAAAGTGGAATATGAGGAGCAACCCACAGAGATTTCATTTGACTATGTAATATATTATTTTTTAAGTTAGGCAGATATATGAGTGTACATTATTTTATTCCTCACTTATTTTGACATACCTTAAAAATTTATGAAACCCATATATGCCTAAAGAATTAAGGTAAAGCCATAAATTAATGGATTAGAAACAGAATAGACCAAGTGATCCAAGATCTCAGCCTTTTGGAGATAAATCTAAACACAAATTAAATCCAGGGAGAGAAATGAAACAACAGAGACTTTGGACACAGAAACAAACTGAGGGACTTGGAGGGAGGGGAGTGGAGGGATGGGAGAGCCTGGTGGTGGGTACTGAGGGCGCCTATTGCATGGAGCACTGGGTGTGGGGAATGGGGAATGAATCTTGGAACACTGGAAAAAAAATTTAAGTAACAATAAAGAAAAAACATAGAGAACACAAATTTGGGATATTAAGCATGAGAAATCCTACTGGTAGATGGGATGTTTTAAAATTCTAAAAGGATATCATTTGGTCAGTCTTAGTATGAATATTTCAATGAAGTAGACTTTTTTTAGAGGAAAATAAATCTAACACAAAGGCATTTGAAATTTACTGGTCTGCTGATATCTAGATACTCAGCTGGAACCTCCTAGTCACATCATATGACAACCCCAAACACTTCCAAATACTGACATTTCTGGGTGCCGAGTTTCCCTAGTCACCTCTGTTCTTGGGATCCCTCTTGACATTCTTCTTCACCATGTTGACCGAGACATTAATTTTTCCTACCAAAAATTATCTACCAAAAATTTAAAATCACTCTCATTGGACTTTTAAATAAGGAAGCTTTTTTTTTTGTTTTTAAGACTTTATTTATTTATTTATCTATTTATTTATTTATTTACTTATCTATCTATTTATTTATTTATTTATGAGAGAGAGCATGAGAAGAGGAAGGTCAAAGGGAGAGGCAGACTACCCACTAAGCAGGGAGCCCAGTGAATGACTTGATCCTGGGACTCCAGGATCATGACCTGAGCCAAAGGCAATGGCTTAACCAACTAAGGTGCCTGAAATGAGGAAGGTTTTCCCTAAAATTGGATGATCAGCTTCAATGTCCTCAAACAAAATACTAGACATAAATGTCATTTAGTCACCATATCACTAAGGACATTTCCTTATCTGTTTCCCAGACAGATCTCATTTCCCACCATCTCCTTGACTTCTCTGTCTTATCTCTTCCTTCTTTACACTCCACTTTGTTCTTTCTTTGTATTGCACAGGACAGTAATTCCTCTTGTCATTTCATACACGTAGGTAATAACTTCTTAATTCCTGTTTATATCCATGCCTTCTGGGTCTCACAATCTATACCAAAGGCTCATCAAGATATTTCCCAATTAGATAGTAGTCTCTTTCTAAACGGGACTCAAACAATTGATGTTAATATACTATATTTTTTGTTTCCCCATTATGGTTACCAAAATATACCCAAGAGTCTAAAAGTATGTATAGAATTATTTCAAATGTGAATTATACCTCTCACACACATACATGCTCTAAGATAATAAGTTATTTGCAGAGATATTGACTCTATTAATAGTGATATTCTATTTCTATTTTTAAATATTTAGGTAATTCATAAAATGACATTAAAATAAATGGAAGTGTAGGCTTAGTATTCCTTACATAAAGAAGGTAAAATATCCATACTTTCTGCCAATGCACTTTCTATCACATACCTAGAGCAAATATTGAGCCACCATTCTGCCTCCAGGCAACATTGCTCCAGCCTGGTGTCACGGGGCTTAGGCAGATGTACTGTGCCCGATTCCTCAGGTCTATTCCCTGTCCTATTTCTCCAGGAGCCTTCAGAGCCCACTTTCTTCTATACCCCTAATGCTGTTCTGCTGTATTTCTAGAAACTATATTTTTGCTGTAGTTGAATTTCTGTCCTTTGGGAAGTCGCTTTGTCTCATACTGATTCTGCAAGATGTCTTGCAGTGTCCCTCCCTGAAGTCAATTGCCTACAGGAAATAGTGTATAGCCACAGATATGCATTCAATGGAAAGTAAGCAATGTAATTCTTGACTGACACCCTAAAACTGTAGCGAGGAACAAATTCCAGGTCTTTATGTGCTGTGCATGTCCCTGTTCCTATATTATTCCCCTTCCCTAATAATTAGTGAAAGTGACATTTTCTCATGGTTCTAAGGAATGGAAGCATTCCTGAAAACCTGGGCTAGCACAGAATCCCTGCTGCATATTGTCATAGCAATCTTCACTTAAGCTTTTGTAAAAATTAATTCCATGTAATTTAAGGTCCATAAGAGAAGGATCATGTTCCTCTTATGTATTGCTATATTTCTGAGGGGTGAAGGGATGGATGTAGATGGCTGTCATACTGCCATTTTAGAATTTTCTCTTTCATCTTTGACTCTATACACTGGTTTTGACAAAAAGAAAAGGGGCGCCTGGGTGGCTCAGTTGGTTAAGCAACTGCCTTCAGCTCAGGTCATGATCCCAGAGTCCTGGGATCGAGTCCCACATCAGACTCCCTGCTCTATGGGAGGCCTGCTTCTCTCTCTCTCACTCTCCTTGCTTGTGTTCCCTCTCTGGCTGTATTTCTCTCTGTCAAATAAATAAAATCTTAAAAAAAAAAAAAAAGAAAGAAAAGAAAAAACAGCTAAGCCAGTGTTCTCACCAAAATTAACTCTGTCTCCAGTGGGAAAGATCTAAAGGAAATTAAAAATATGTTAATAAAATCAGGGTAGCAATTTAATAATAATCCTATATCAAGATGAAGAGAATTTCAACCAAAGATTTTTCTCTATTCTCTTTTACTCCGGTCCGCTTATTCAGGAAATATGCTCAAAATAAAACATGTGTCTTTTCCCTGCCTTTACTCCTAATGACTTTGCATCAAATTCCTCTCTCTTGTGATGACTCTGGAAGTCTCTACCTACTTTATGTTGATAGCTGCACACTTACATGGCTCCTTCCTATATCATCACATGACACTATTCTTCAGTTGAATGCTTCCTTGGAGTCCCTCTCTGAATATGTCAATGATCAATTTTTTTCTCACCAAATTTACCAGTTTGGTTATCCATATCTGTGATTCTTAATCCCTCACACCATTTCCTGAAATATCATTCGCCACATGTGGGAAGACTATCCTTCCTACGTTGTAGTTCATGGCTCAAAGGTCCATTCTTTCTTTAGCACTCTCATTCTCTTGAAATTAGTTCTTTATCACAGGTCATTTCTTCAAAGGAAAGCATCCCCTGACAGTTCTTTTTCTCCATCTCCCCTGGCCTTGGTCTCTTTGTAGGTCCAGGCTTCGCCTATACTACCCTGCATATCTCTTTCCTGGATAACTTTCCCAAATCAATCCTTTCTGAGGACATTCTTCTTTTTAAAACCCCCAAAAGCTTCTTATTGCCTTAGAACATATTGGTATAAAATTTTCCATATTCAACTAGTCATTCTTTAATGGAGCTATAATATTTATGTGAACTGCTGTTATATTTTATATTTGATACCAGTTCATTAATCCAAATATTTCCTGTGTATTAAATCAACCTCTCAAAGTCAACTGTTCATAAAAATATATATTAGACTTCTATATTCCTTATTATATCCACAACAGTGCCATGGACTTAGAAAAACCTAATAAATTTAGTGTTGACTGAAACATAAAGATGACTTCCTTTCCCCCATTGAATTTTTAAAGG
This sequence comes from Spilogale gracilis, assembly GCA_004023965.1. Taxonomy (NCBI): domain Eukaryota; kingdom Metazoa; phylum Chordata; class Mammalia; order Carnivora; family Mephitidae; genus Spilogale; species Spilogale gracilis. The sequence goes on from PITA01014714.1 coordinate 19,417, forward strand.
TGAGTATTATAAGAACAGAAAGGAATTGAATTTGAAAGATGGTATGAAAACTGTGCAAAGTAAATGAACAAGACAGATTTGAATACTAAACAGTTCTGAAAACTATTTTCAAGCCTGAGCCACCATTACCATGACCAAGCTTGTGAACAACCACAAGCAAACTAACTACCCACTTGCCATGTTAAGAAAGCATTTGGAGCTCAAAGAGAGTGAATAGTAGCTTCAGATGACACTTTAACACTAAAACATTCTTAAGTTTATTAATATCATTTTGAGAATCCCTAGTTGCTCTCTGGGTAGGCTTTCATGTCATGCCTGTGAAGGAAAGTGAGGGTGAAGACTGTAAACACTTTGACATAAGAGGATGGACAGAAAGAAATCCCCTGTTGAACCTAAGAGTAATACAAATAGGAATAGAAACCAGGTCCCATGCCGTAATATCTGGTGTTCTATCACCTAAACCACACTGTCTCTCTAAGTTGCTAACCTGGATTAATGACTATGCATGTGACATATTCTTGTCTTCCTCTTTTTATGTTGTTGAAGATAGCATATTTCTTCCATTGCACTGTGGAAATTTCTGTCTATATACACAAATTTAAAATTAATGATATTGCTTCTTTATACATCACAAAACAATGATAAAACAATTGATTGAAGTGTATTTCAATGTTATAAGACAATTAAGAAATTCTTTGGTGTTGGGAAGATAGTAAGTTACAAATCATCTAAAAGAATGTACTTTGAGAATTGGATATTTTATTGTATTAACATCTACACGTCTATGTCTCTCTGCTAAAATCCAAGCTACTCTCTTCAGCACAACAAGATTCTATGCACACAAGGCTTCTGCAGCTTCATGTTTGTGCCAAACCATGATTACAAAGATAAGAATTCTGGTCCTTGCTATCCACTAATCTAGCCACTAATCCAGCCCGCACATGCAGAGACTTGGGTGGGTGCACATTTACATACATTGTTCACCAGAGTTCAGAAACTGTACAACTTTGACTCAGATAGAGACGAGTATTTTCTAAGTAATTCAAGGGACATTGAAGGTCAGCACATGCCAGAAGGTAGTGGAGTTCAGGGAGGTACTCAATAGCAGACTCTAGGGAAAATCCTCCAGATCTGATCCCTAGAACGTAATGGAGTCTCTGCCTCTCTTGTTCATTGCAGCCCTGGTTCCTAAACATAGTTTGCCATACTCACCATTTCTTCTTTTTAAAGGAAAAGTAAGGTCTTTATATTCCCTTCAAAAGTGAATTTGAGCTAGACATATTACAGTGAACACTGAGGAGAACTATTTCAGCTCCTGATTAACTGAAGTGTAAAATGGGGTGATAGGTCTGGCAGTAATCCAAATAGAAAAGAAATCTGAAAAGATTATATATATATATATATATATATATATATATATAAATAGAGAGAGAGAGAGAGAGAGAGAGAGAGTCTCATTTGATATACAAAGCTATGTCTGAGAGGCTATAGGAGGAGAAAGAAAAGGACAAGTGTGATTGCTAAGAAAAAAATATAAAACTAAGTTGTAGAATTTAGGATGAAAGATAATTGGGAAGGAAATAGAAAAGCATGAAGTAAACAGATGAACACAAGAAGGGACTATTTCTGAGATATCCGTAAGTATACTGAACAGGAAAAGAAATTCTACATTTGTGATAGAAGAGAATAGTATTTGGGGAAGACAGCATATTATTTGAGGGCCCTATATTTAAGCTATTAGAAAAAGTCATTCCCTGAGTTCTTTAAAATATAGCAGAGAAATATCTTGCTTGGTTGTTATAGCTTGGTTGCTGTTAATTACAAACAGATTGTCTAAAGCCATTTAAATACTTAACTAAAATAACAGATAAAATAAAATGGTGGGAGAAAATACTGGGAAAAAAAGGAAGGAAACCCTCATAATTCCATTTCCACCTGGCCTCACCTCTGTGGAAGTCAGGGGAGCCCAACCATCTTCAATGAAATAAAGGACAGAAAAGGCTTAAACCCACCCTTGAGCTCCTTCTGTGTCACCTGTTCCTCATGCTTTCACTTCTCTCTGCTTCTTCCTACCTCTTTACTTTCTAGCTAGATCAACCATTCTCTGCCTCCCCTGAGGAACTGGTCACCACTACCTCAACTTATCTCAGGCCTTTCTTCTCTATGGGAATGACCATTTCTCTCCTCCCCTCGGTCATGTGTCATAGCTTTGTGCTTATTTCTAGGTAGTCACAAAGATCCAAGATGTGTTTGTTGTCTCTGCTCTTCAGAACATCCAATAGTACATGCTTTCCCTAGGTTGGATTTATTTTATTCTGGTCAATCCATTTTGGGGGGGCATATGTTTTATTTCATAAACTAAGATGGTAATTAGTGTAAATGCAGAGTCTGTCTTTGATACTATATAGCTTTGCCCATGTTGACTAGCTTGGTGAAAGAGTTTGGACTGACAAATGAGGTTTAACATAGGCCTGCTGTTTCATTAATAAGACAGTTATCATGTATGCAGCACTGAGGATTTACAATGTGCCAGGTTTGGAGCTCAAGTCTTGATGTTTGAATTCATAATCATAAAAACCATCATCCTAATAATATCTTTCCTTTCCTTTTCTTTCTTTCCTTTTCTCTTTTTTCTTTCCTCTCTCTTCCTGCCTCCCTCCCTCCTTCCTTCCTTCTTTCTCTCCCTCCTTTCTTCTTTCCTTTCTTCCTTCTTTTCTTCCTTCTTCCTTTCCTTCCTTCCATCCTTTCTATTTTTCTGAGAGAAAACTTAGTAAGTACAATCATTTGAAAGCATTTAAAAGTTTCTCTGTGTTGCATTTTATAAATTAAGGTTAAATTGATGCAAATTTTAAGCTTGCATAAGGCAGACAGTAACTTGATCTGTGTGATATTTTAAGAATAACAGTTATTTTATTCGAATGCTAAATATATGTTAAACCTGTAGGTTTAAACACTTATATCAGATTATAGAGTTTGGACTTCTTTCCAGGCAAACTAAAGCCTTCTAAATCAGTGGAACACGTGGAATCATTTACTAAGCTAGATCCTGGAGTCAGTTATCAATGGCTTCAGAACATTATTCAGAAAGGCTTGGTGAAGAGTAACAACAGATTCTGCCCTGCTTTTAAGCTCTGCTTACTTTGGGGTATCTAGTGGTATTATAGAGTATGGTCCTACAACTTGGAATCTTCACGGCCCTGAGAAAATCACAAACTAAATTCCGAGTTTTTCTTTGTGTTTCAAATTTGGCTAAGCATTTTTATAGTATGACAGTCATGAACCAATTGTATATATACTGAGTCAGGCATGTTCCATTTTTCACTTCTTTACTAATTGATACACCTCTCAAACTCTACATTTTTACTTGATTATTCAAATTCTCTTAGTGATTGGCTGGTATTCATTTCAATTTTTTTTTTTATGACAGTAAAGAATATGTAATGCTTGGATATTTAGATTTACCAGACAAACTTTTCAATTACTTTTATGCTTTCCTTTTTTTCTCATATCCTGAAATTAATTTAGTATTTACAAGCATTTTCTTCTAATTTTTATTGACTTATTTGTAACATTCATAATCTAGCTTAGATTTCATCTATCTACCTACCTACTTACATTGATATGATGAGAGGTAAAAACATAATTTATTTTGCCGCATGTGGCTAATTAATCAACGTCAGTAGTCTGCAGTATTTTTGACTCTTGTATTCCAGGATCTGTTTAGGGTTATCTGTTCTGTTCCCTTGATCTGTCAGTTGATTTTTATGCCAATATCACACTGTTTTTAATTATTGGCTCTTATAATAGAATAAATCTTCTTGTTCCAGTATTTAATTCTTCTTTTTCATGATTTTGGACAATCCCCCCACTGTTTATTTTTTTCAGATGTATTTTTGAATCATTTTTTTCCGAAGTTATGCAAAACATTCCATTGGGATTTTATTTGGGAATTGCATTTTGAAGATACACACTGATTTGGGAAGAACTGGCAGCATTACAATATTTAATGTTCCTAATAGAGTAATCTAAACTTTATGTCTGTGAAATGTAAAACCTATTTCCTTTCTGATATTTTTATTTTGGGGAAAATGACTGTGAATGAATCTCATATATTCCAATACTGTTTGTCTGGTTTATGGATGAGCAGAATCTTCAGGTTTCATCTCACAGTCTGATTTTCGTGGTGGAACTGACACTTTCACTCAGACAAATGGGTATCCAAAGGTGAACCCAGACCAATAGTTCCAGGGACAGGCTTGATCAAGATGGGAACTGGCTTATCCAGACTTGAAGAAGACCCCTCCATGTCTGGCCAGAGTTTCTGTCCATGAGGTCACTAATCATGTCTGCTCTTTCTTGGATGTTTCTCTGTCCCTTTGTGACTATCTCTCTCCCATCTTCACCACCCCGCCAGGCAGAGGCACATTGGCTCAATAAGCATTTGAATTGAATTTGGGAATCAAAGGAAGCTTAGCTCTGTGGCTTCAGGGTTGGCTTTTTCTCTGTTAATGAAAGGGCATATCAGAAATAGGGAATCAAAAATAAACTTAGGGTCTAGTTCAAGGAGAAAGTGCATGCTTTTAATAACTTTTTTTTACTATTTAGAAGAGGTTTCATTGTCTCTTTGTTGTCATTTCTGCCAAAGTTCTCTGATTCACCTTTTTTTGATGTGAGGGATTAATTTTTTTTTAAAGGAAAACACTTCCCACCAGTCACCTTTTCCTCCCTATGAGCACTCTCTCCTTTCTGATGAAAATAATTTCATTTCCAGGAGACAGCTGGGAAGATACACAAACTCAGCCATCAACAGATTGCAGGCCTTGTGGTTGAAGAGGTTGAGAGGTCTGTGGGTTTCATTTTTGTCCTCCCACAGTTCTATCAGTTGTTGGTAATGTATGTGACACCATCAGTCTCTGGTGTCAGCCCATGATGGTGATGGGCAATACATAGCTTTTAAAATGCAAGTTTGGGTTTCAGAGATCCAGCAGATCCAGGCATAGGGGCAGTTGGTTGCATGGTTACTCCCGTTACCATTGGTTCTTATATTCTTTGCAACCTCCCCCTGATGTTTGCTAACTCAAAACTGTTCTTGAAAAATGTTTGGAAATTCAATTCTAAGCAGTATTACTGATATAGATACTTTCCTCCCAGTGGCTGCATTTAAAAACATCCATTTAAGTATGACCTCTAGGTCTATTTTAAATGTTTACATATGTATTGTTTATAATAGAAAGTAGACACTGTATTTTCATATAGCTTCAAATATTCCCTATCTTTCAAAATGAAAAGTGAGTTAATAAAATCTTCCATTGTTAGGCTATCAAGTCCATATAGCAAGAGAAAGAAGACAGAGCGAGAATTTGAGTTGATGTCCTCCCTAATCTGATCTGGTATTCATTTCCTTAGGGTGACTCTCAAAGGTAAGCAAGTCAGAGTCAGGTTTCCCTGTGTGTCAGGTCTGCTTAGCACAGAGCAGCAGTGAGTGTGTGCAGCGTAAATAGGGATGAGCAATCCAGAGGCAAGCAAAATGAAAGCTCTTGGGAGTAGTCCTCAATTAAGGGTTAGTTATGTGTAACCAATCTGCTTACTATTCCGGAAGTGTTGCCTTGTCTCTTTAGATGCCTGATGTTCTATTGCATTTTCTCAACCTTCCACAGCCACTGCTTGTTTTAGATCTATTTTTCATGACATGATGATAGCTTTTTCTCCTTGCTGCTGCTTCAGAAATATGCTGTGAAAAATGTTTCATAAGATTTTCTTTTTTTCCTCTTTAAATTTTTTTTTCTTTGCCCTTTGGGTAACTCCCATATACTTCTTTCACTTGCAGCATAAGATTAGATTTTTTTTTTTTTAAATTACACTGCGTGTCAGTTATGTATTAGAGTAATCTGTCATCTTCACATTAGAAACACTGAATGCTGGCTCCAGCAGCTGGTTCGCTAGGACTTATATTTCAGAAAGTATGGTAACTGGCGTTACATGAACAGTGCCAGGGCGTTATTCTTAATATGACATTCTAAGTTATTACCAGACATCCCAGTGTGGCATTAGGAGGTGATTGTGTGGTTAAAACAGAGCATTCACACAGCTACCAGGCAGAAGCAAACGCGAAGACTAAACCTGTATTGTTTCTATGAAGTTTTAAAGGCGAAGTGGGTAGCAGCAGTAACTTGGACTTATGTCACAATACTTTGGGGCCCTATATAATGTGTTTTCTTTTCATTTTATAAATAAGTGAATATATGACATATGTATCCCCTACCTCTCCTTGCTCTTTGAAGTTGGTCAGTGCTCACCTTGGGCAACTACCAAAATGGAGATCTATAATTCTTCTTGGACCTTTGTTAAAGGTGGGAGCCCAATGGCAGCTTTAAAATAGTATCAATTATTAACACACATCCATTTTGCAAAAAGGATCCATGCCAGGAAGCACTCCAAAGAACCCAGTTGCATTTTATCTTAAGAAGGCTGGTATTTGGAAACGTCAAAATAAAATAGCTCACACAGCTGAAAGGAAAGCAGATGAAAAGCAAGAAAATGAAATGGTGCAATCAGAACTTCCAGCATAGCTAACTCAGGGGCTCTACTCACACATGGAAGCGTTGTGCCATTCAGGAAACAGTTCTTTCTGCAGCATTATGGATCATGAAATAACTGGTTGAGGAACCATGAAGACATCAAGCTGTAAAACACAAGCTCCATCTACCCATTCATGCGCACTTCTTGCAGAGGGTTCTTTACAGGTGCAAATAGTGGACACCATTATTAAATACAGTTGCATGTTTCAGTCATTTCAAGATGATTTGTGTGTGTCTGAGTACAACTGGCATCTATACCACGTTAAATACACAAATCACTTAGAGTGATCACTAGTGAAGCTTATAAATATCTTGTTCACCTACACATGTGTGTTCTTGTTAATCCAGGTAAGTTATTTAGAATAAATATATGGATTTAAAATTCTATTACATGATCACTTCACAGATATGAAACTTTTGAAGGCTTTTCTAAATACTCTGTATGGTAACAATAACATGTACCCATGGAAAAAGATCAGTGCAATCCCATTGTTTAAACATGGGATTTAAACATTTAAAAGGAGATGTTTACAGGTGCCTGGGTGGTTCAGTACTTAAGTGTCTGCCCTTGGTTCCTGGGACGAGCCCCTTGTCTGGCTCCTTGCTTAGCGGGGAGCCTGCTTCTCCCTCTGCCCCTCCTCCATTCATGGTCTCTCTCTCAAATAAATAAGTAAAGTCTTATTAATTAATTAATTAAAATAAATAAATAAATAAAGATGTTTTAAGTAGTATGAGACAAACAAGAAATTGATGTCCTCCCTACCCATAAGTGCCTAGGCAATCCAAGAAAGATTCTCCTGTTCACAAAGTATATTTCCCTTACCATTAATTTATAATCTCAACATTTTTATTATATATTTTATATGAGTTTCTATGCTTCAAAATATTTGAGTATTTCTTTCCCTCATACCAGAGATGCAAACATGCAAATTTCTCAGGTTGTGACAAGAACCATTGGAAAAACTGCATTTTGTTTATGCCACTCATTCCTTAACATTCAGTAGCATGATAATTATAAAATCAGGATTTTATCTTTAATTTCTTATATGTCTATGCAGTTTTAGAGCACAATTACCTTTCAGGTATTTTTATTTTAATTGTGAAATTTGAAAACGAGACAAATATCATTGGACATTTATGCAATATCCTGATTGTAACTTGAGCTATTATATGTTGATATTCACAGAACTCTACATTTTTTTTCAGATATCTATTTGCAGAAGTATCAATGCAGTAATCCCACCATCACAGAATCAGTTAATCGATTATCTCTCGGTATCCATCTATCTCATTAACCTTAATTGGAATTTATTTGGTCTTGCTATACTGACTATATAGCACTATGCTAAGTGCATGAATGGTTTAACTTTAATTAAACAATTCGAGATAATAATATTGTGTGTGCACGCATGCACATACACACACACACATTTACATAAAGGAATCTCTATCCAGTGTAAGCCTGAACTAATGGTCTAGTAGTCTCTGGGGTCAAAGAGCTTCCTCTGTTCATGAGTGAATGCACAGAAGCATTTTTACCAACTGCAGTGCACTTTGGCATCTAGGCCATGGTACCAGAAGGATATATAGGGATCTCGGGATAGTTTGGCTTCTCTGTTTATTTTTAGAGGTTATGTGTCAGTTTCATATGCATATTTTATTAAATTTAAAAAATTCATCAGCTACAATCTTCAAAATTCCGAAGAATTCAGTTTTTCCTCATTTTTTGAAAAAAATTAGGATTGATTTCAATGTTATCGACAAGATTTCACAAGTCCTATAATGTCAATAACCCATCAATCCATCACTGAATCTCACAGGTGTGCTGCTTCATCATGGAACTTTTACTGAATATTTTTATTTATTCTTTCAATTTCTTCATCTATTTGCATGAAGAGCATTCCTCCCAAATCATTGGAGTTGTTTTCAGAATTTGGGAGGCAAAATATCACAACACACTGAAGAACAACAAAGGGATTGAAAAATAATTTCCACATTAAAAAAAACTCTCCCACTGTCCCCATCCCTGTTCATATAAAGCAAAGAATAAAAACCTGAGGCATATTTAGATAAGCATAGTTATTAGCTACCTAGTTGTTAAACCAACACAATTTCTTTGAAACATCAGCTAATAGTTGCCATTTGGTTGGTAATTTACATTCCTGATGCTGTAGCCCAGCCCAGTCTTTAAATTTTCACATTTGCATTTAACCTCTTACTTCAAGTTAAGTGCAGTAGTAAATTTGAAAAAAAAGAAAAATCCAATTGGGAAATATGAACCCTTGGCTGGAGTTAGGGCAGAGAAGAATAATAGAGTCATTGGCTAGGGGACAACGAGTGAAAGTTAGATAATAAGGTATGGCAGATTGCTCAACTGTAATATTAATGTCCTATTGCTTTTTTGTTAATGACCAATACTAAGGTATATTTCAGCCAAAAATGTGTGCATGACACATCTCTGTAGGACCTCTTTCTCAAGGGGGAGGAAATTCCAGTTTTACTAGCTTATAGGTATCCTGCATTTTTGTTTTCTTCAAGTAAGTCAAGTACAAATAAATTAATGTTTAAAAAAAAGACTTTCTTCTATGGACTGAAAATATTTTTACATTGCGAATTTTAAGTCTTGTTTTATGATTCTTCCATTAAATCAAGGCAATAAAAATTAAGTACAATTAGTACATGGTCTAAATAGAGTAAATTAAACCTTGCTTTAAGGTTAAAATAGTACATAAAAAATAGTACTTGAAATAACAAAATGCAAAGTGACATGATGTGCACTAAGGGACCTTAGGAACTGGTTCAACCTCAGCAAACAGTGTCAGTTTGTCTTATACTCTATGGAAGAAACAGTGGGATACAGTTAAAGGCATTTCTACCACCACTAAAATATCTGATAAGGAAACCACCGTTAACCTGCTCTGAGTTCTTTGAATAGGAGGACCAACATTAAGCTTATTGATCTGTTTGTTTTACTGTTCCTGAGTTTCAGTGAAGTTACAGATTTTGAATCTATAAACCCATTGCAGGTCTTTCTCCAGTAATATAGATGATATCAAAGAAGCAGCCTCTGACAGATGAGTTTGACAGTGGCTTGCATGAAATCCTACCTGCCTTTCTATGCCTTCCTCCGGGAAAAGAAGACACAGTTAAAGTCTGAGGTCTCATAGCCCACACAACCTGATTACCCAAGATCTCTGGTCTCAGCCGTTCCTGAACCCTGGATGCTGTGGTGCTAGCCATCTGATACCACAGAGCTTTGCTAGACCAGCTTCCAGTTGTTAGTAAAACACAGGGATATTGGTTCATTCCTGTTGTTATTAAAATTAGGTTGGCAGGGAGGAAATATGTGAATGGCCTTTAGAAGGTCAAGCTATTTCTGTCTGTAGGGAGATAGCATGCTCAGAGTCAGAATAAGAAATGGGGCAGCCAAGCTAGCACCTGGGCACTGAAATGCCACTGAGGCCACTATAGCATGATTGAAAATGCTGGGAGCTGCAGCAAATTGCATTTTCTAGAACTCCTCTCATGAATGACTGCTAATGATTGGAGGAAATGCCATGATAAGTTGCTTGCTTACCCTTCTAGCCCCAGCCAAGCAGGGGGCCTAAACCTAGTAGGTGCTAAATAATATTCATGAACCAGAAATTATTGGAAGCCTGACCTCAGAGGCATGTTCAAGTAGGAAATTATCACCTGATGGTCTCTAAAACACTCTCTAAAGAGAGGTTGCTGGAAGGAACATTTTTTTTTCTTCTGAAATGCCTTTAAAAAAAGTGTTCCTGGAGCAGGGAATGTAAGCGAAATGATTCTAAACATTAGAAGAGAGGCTGATTTCAGAACCAGCGCCTCTCTGCAATTACACGTCTCAGTTTTCATCCTGTCTGCTAATATATACTCATACTCAAAGGATATCAGTTTGAACGTATGTCAAATTATTAGTTAGCCCCATATGTTCACATCTTTACTTGGTCCTAGAAGTGATACTATGACTTTAAACTTGCTTATAGGCATATTTTTTGGGGAATTCTAGTCTCAGCTCATCTTGGGTTCTGGACAAGTTCAGACTTATGACTCAATGGCTCACTTTGTTTCAGTGAAACCCTCTCCACTCTCATCCTCTCACCACACCTATGCATACAAATAAGCAGCCATAGGCAATGAGAGCTGGCTGCACTGTTTCCACTGAGATAATCAATAGAAGTCCTTTATATAATGCAGAATGGAGGAAATTTTTCATTAAAATTTTATCAGAAATGAATTCAAACTTTAAATCTGAGACATGAATTGATTTCTAGACACCAGATATTTTTAACTACAAGAGTAAAAATGATTGAAAAGTGTATGTATGTAGTCACAGTACACATTTGCACAATTTCATTTCAATGCTCTAAAATAAGTGGTACCCAAGAATACAACCACTTTATGTAACAAAGCATGAGTTGCACACAGGATGACTGAGAGATGTTTCAGTGGTAATCTATGCAACCTTACTTCCTGCAATCCTCAGTGAAATCATTTGGCCATCAGGACATCAGGTGAAGCATATCATCACCATGTATTAATAGGCCTTGGAAACTCTCCCTACAGTAATTACACAGGTTGGATTTAAACAACAAATGATGTTTTTAATAAATAAAACTCCAGTGCTTTAAAGAACCTGGTTCTTTGGGGAGCGTGGGTGGCTCAGTTGGTTAAGCGACTGCTTTCAGCTCAGGTCATGATCCCGGAGACCTGGGATCGAGTCCCACATTGGGCTCCCTGCCCTGTGAGAAGCCTGCTTCTCCCTCTCTCATTCCCCCTGCTTGTGTTCCCTTCTGGCTGTGTTTCTCTCTGTCAAATAAGTAAATTAAATATTAAAAAAAAAAAAAGAACATGGTTCTTTGGTTTGATAGGATTCTTAAATGAAGTGCCTTCTACTATATAATCAGAAACCATGATATGTGTTACACAAGCACCAAAGACTCAAATATAGCCAAGCTGTAATTCTTATTAAAAAATGCCTTATTGGTGAAATTCAGCCTGCAGTGCTTCTTCCTTCAGTGCCAGAATTTCTGAACATTAATGAAAAGGGATTAGCCAAACCCTTCATTGAAAGGCTAAAGTGTCTGATTTCCCTGACTTTTGTTTCTGGATTACCACTTTTAAAAACCTCTGACAAGTCAAAGAATGGGGAGCAAAAAGCTTCTTACTCAGTGAAGAAGAGTCAGGTAAATAATTTAAAAATATGATCAAATAAACAAGAAAACAGAAAGCCAAAACCCTGAATACATTTCTTTAATTTAATACCATGTATATAAATTAGAAATATTGAGATATTTTTGTTAACTTTCAATTTTACTTTCTAAAATATCCATCTTCAACGGCCCTATTTTTGAAGGCTGTAGAACAACTTAAAGAGATATGATACTGATAGTGGATGGATGAAAATTGCTCTCGTTGATCTAACGTTAAACTGGGAGAACAAAGAATTCAAAAGGAATTTCTATTTGCTTTTTTCTGTTTCCCTTTGAGAGTCAGTGATAACATTATCATTTTGGATCAAGAAAGATTGCAATGACTAAGATTATTTTTTGTGACTAAGATTATCTCTATTCAGTAATTCATGGAGATGACTATAAGATGTTCCCCCATCTTACTCTTTACGCTATAAGCAAGGTGAGTTTTAAGAAAATGCTTCTACCAGAGAGCTGCCTGCTGGCAGTCACTGAATGTACTACTCAGCTGGTCAGCTCTTGGTAGTTATTAATAGCAAATTCCCAGACTGGGTCAGGATAGGCTCTTACAAGGTGAGAGTACAGGCAGGTGAGATGCCCGTGAGATGCAGGCAACAGTTCAACAAAGCTGCAGGCACCGTGTGGCCTCTTCTCTGCAGGAGCAATTTCTTGGTTTGTGATTCCTGGTGGTCATTTCCCCTGCATTGAAGAGTCCACTGCTCTATTCTGTCAGTTTCTCAAGTTCACTTACTTGCTTGAGACTCTTTAAAATTTCTGACTATAGACATTATATGTATAATACATATGTATAATGTATAATACATTATATGTATATATCTACAATTTTTGATACTGAAAAACCCAGAAAGCAAAGAAGATAAAATTCATGGGGCACCTGGGTGGTACAGTCAGTTGAGCATCAGACTCTTGGTTTCTGTTCGGGTCAGGATCTCAGGGTCTTGAGACCTTGGGCTCCATGCTTAGTGTGGAATCTGCTTGAGATTCTTTCTCCTTCTGCCCGTCCCCTCACTCATTCCCTCTCTCTCTTTCTCTGTCTCAATTAAATAAATAAATCTCTGGAAAAAAGACAAAATTTACATCAAAGTCCATCAGTAATCCCTCTTAATATTTATATAGTGTACATACATATATATACACAAAAATTTTTCAATGCATAGGTTTAATTATAAGGCAGTCTATAGTCTAAACTTCTTAAAATATGTGTGAATATTTCTCATGTCACTTTAATGTCTCTGTCATATTTCATTTTAGAAATGTATCATATTTTTTTTTAAAGATTTTATTTATTTGACAGAGAGAAACACAGCCAGAGAGGGAACACAGGCAGGGGGAGTGAGAGAGGGAGAAGCAGGCTTCCCGACGAGCAAGAAGCCCGATGTGGGACTCAACCCCGGGTCTCCGGCATCATGACCTGAGCCGAAGGCAGTCGCTTAACCGACTGAGCCACCTAGGTGCCCGAGAAATGTATCATATTTTTTAACAAATGTTTATTGTTGGACATTTAGTTGTTTGAAATTTCTTATTATAATAAACAAGTCTGGTATAGTTATTTTAGAAAATCATTAAGTAATATGCCCATAATATATTTCTAAGCATAAATCCTGAAAAGTAGGGTTTTTTGAAACTAGCTTTGCAATCCTTGATGTTGGTATTTCCATGATTTGCAGCTGTGTTACTCAGGCTAACTATATAATAGCAAACAACCTCAAACTCTCAGAACCATAAACCAAAGATTTATTTTTTATTCACACAGAGTCTCATGAGGATGTTCTGGTCAGTGATTTTTCTGGGTTGCTCGCCTTTAAGCAGTAAACTCAGGATTCAGACACCTTCCGCTGTGTGTTTCCACCCTCAAGGAGTCAAAGTGAACCAACATAAAATGACTCCTATTTTCTATGGCTGTGTTTAATTCAGGGTACATCACTTCTGCCCATAACCCATAAATTGCTCATAACTCAGAACCATAATTCAATCTACCTCAATCTATCGATAAATTGTGATTCAATTTATTTATCTGCAAAGTGTGTGTGTGTGTGTGTGTGTGTGTGTGTGTGTGTGTGTGTGTGTGATTAATGATGGTGGTGGTAAATAAAATCTTTCTTTGTGGCCAGGAGGATAACTGAATGTTTTGGTGAATTCAGAATTGTTTACATCCCAGGTTGATTTTTCTTAACTTGATTAGGATGTTCCTATACTCTGAAAACTACTAGTTCATACCTGTTGTCTTGGTATGATTGTTAACTAACACCTCTCTCACTTTTAAAAGTATTCTGATTTATATGATAAATTATATGCTCACCCTAGCTCTGATTCTACACTATCCAAGACCTTAAAGTATCCTGAGCTAGGTGTTCTTATGCTTCTACATTATCCTGGGATGTTTGCATTGCCTTCCCAATGCTGACCAGATTCATTTCTCTGATCTAAGAAATTGAGAACAGATCCCAGAGCAGAGAGACAAGTGCTAAGGCTTTTGTTCTTTCTCTGAGAGTAGAAGCTATAAGAAATTAGGTTTTAGTTCAATATAAAAAGACATTTCTACAACTGACATCCTCCAAAAAACTTGAACATGCTACTACCAAGGTGGTAAGTGTCCTATCCTTGGAATAGTTGAAATGGAGATGGGATTAGCACTTTCCAGGGGTATTACACAATGGATTCTTAAATTGGTTAGAGGGTCGGAATGAATAAGTTTCAAAGTTCTCTCAACTCTAGGATTCTCTGCTTTTAAATCACCAGTCCACCTGGAAAAGGGCCAGCTGGGATTTTTCAGAGGGACCAGCCATTGCTGTCAAATGCATGAACTTGACACAGTTTAAGATGGATTACTTTGGACTGGAATTTAAGATGAAGGGCTCAACCACTGGCTTACTAAAGTAGCTTAATGCTGGTGATATTTTCCATGTTTAAAATGGTGGAATTTCCTCTCTTCTACCTTAGAGAATTACCACTGAAGAATCTAATAATGTGTCTTTTCAACTGACTCAGTGAAAGCATGACTTTTCTTACAGATATTCTTTTTAAAATGTACCATGTTCTCTACAATTCTGGTTGTGTTTGCTGCTAGTGACTAGTGAGGGAGAGGAAACTGGTTACACTCACATAATGTAATGGGTGCCTGCTAGCCCTGTTTTCTTTCCTCTTTGCATCCTCTTGCAAAATAAGAGGCCGGCTTACCTCTAATGTCATGTAAATTATTTTCTTTTCACTGTAAAATTAAGACAGAGAATAGAGTGAGGGAAGGAAAGGAGAGTGAGGAAGAAAGAAGGATATTGAGGGAGAATAAAGACAGAAATAGATAATAAGGCAGAAAAAGAAAAAAGAAAAGCATAAACTGATCACAGGCAAAATGATATAATTGCTTTGCTTTCAAATTATGCCTTAGTAGAATTGCCTAGTGACGGAATAGTTAAAAATATGCTACAAAACATGTCTTTTGTCAGACAAATTAGAGAAGAATAGTGTAATTTCAGAAAACAAAACTATCATTAAGGACACTGAGAAAGTGAATAGAGAATACAGTTAAGTGTCTGTTTTGACTTCACACACTAAGCAGAATAGTTTTAAATAACATTCTTATTTACAAATTTGAAAATAAGTGTCTGATATATTTAAAATCATCAACATTTTTTCTTCTATTCTAATTTTTTCCCCCTCTTTGAGGCACAGGCCAAACCAGGACCCATGGACTCCAGCTTCCTGCTTAGTTCCTGTGTGAATTATGGGGTGTAAATAATGGCTTTGTGGTGCCCATTAGGCTGCTTTCTCTTTTTTCTCCTTTCTCCCTCCCTACTCTCTTTTTCAGCTTCTTTCAGCTTCCCACAACCTCGTGACAATTAAAACATGCTTGCATATTTTCCTCAATTGTTTTTCCTTACAAAATTTCCTTCTAAGTCACATCATTCACCATTAGATCATTCTTGGAACAAATTCCAATTTATCTTTTTTTTTTTGATTGATTGATTTTAGAGAGAGACAGAGAGAGAGCACAAATGGGGAAAGGGCAGAGGAAGAGAGAAAATCCACAAGCAGTTTCCCCACTGAGCACAGAGCTCCAGGTAGGGCTTGATCCCAGGACTCCAAGGTCATCACCTGAGGCCAAACCAAGAGTCAGCTGCCCAACTGACTGAGCCACACATGTGCCCCACAAATTCCAAGCTATCTTAAGAAACACAGCAAACTTTTTCTTTAAAAGATGTGGATTAATTTAGGAACTTTTAGGAATAATGTCAAATAAAAACAACTTTAGAGGCCTCAATAGACCTGCTGAACATAGTACAATCTTATGAAAATATGAGAAAGAAAAAACAAAGGAAATTACCTTCTCTAGCAATTGTTCAAACGGCAAAGACCACCTAGCGTGTCCCCTCTGAGCATGAAAATAAAAATATTAGTGAGATCCTGCCCCCAAATTATTGCCAATCGATCCCATAACAATATGTCTTACTTTGACTTAAGTTCCATTACCAGACTTTTAGCTTTATCACCCAAGTACAAAAGTAGAAAGTGGCTAGTTCTCAAAAAGTCAGCTTGATAGTATTTCCCATCAATTTCCCTTCTTTAGTGCTGGACTTTTTACATTAATACTTACTCATTCTTTCCCTGTCTTGACTTTCTTCTTGTCTTTCTTTGCTCACTTCCTATATCCCATGGTTTTAAAATCACCTGCAGGTTGTTGACTGTGGGCATTGTAACTGCATTCTTCACTTCAACTTCCCTTTATGTTACTTCACTGTCTTCTCTGCATTCTCAAAGCGAAAAGAAAAGTCCCTGTCATTGTTACATTTGCTCTGTTGTGGATTCTATGTCTCTTTCCTCTTGCTGTGCTTAAACTGTTTTCTTTATCACTGGTTTTAAGCTATTGGATTATGTTGTACACAGCTGTGGTATTCTTCAACAAAAGAGTTTGTTGCACTTATTGGATCTAGGGGTTTATAGTTTCAGCAAACTTGGAAGAATTTTGCCCATTACTATTTTTTTCTAATATTACTTCCGTTCCACTACCTGTAGGGACTTCAGGTAAAGGTAAATTAGACCGCTTAAGGTTAGTCCACTTCTCAACAACTCTCTTTTCATTATTCTTAATTCCTTTTCCTCTTTTGTTTCCTTTTGCATAGTTTTTATTGCCATGGCTTCAACTTCCCTAAACTTTTCTCCTATAATGTCAAATCTGCCCTTGGTCCCATGCATTGTATTTTTTATCTCTGACATTGTAGTTTTTCTCTTTAGAAGCTTTGAATCCTTCTTAATTTTCTATGTCTCTACTTTTTGAACATATGGGATATAGTTAAAACAACTATTTAAATGTCTTTCACCTCATAATTCTTTTTTAAAATTTATTTGTTTATTTTAGAGAAAGAGAGGATGAATGGGATAGGCAAAGAGAGAGAAATAGAGAACATCAAGCAGATTCCAAGCTGATTACAGAGCCCATAACCTACAAGATCATGACCTGAACTGAAACCAGGAGTTGGACATTTAAATGACTGCACCACCCAGGCACCCCTTTGTCTAACACCTAAGTCTGTCTTAGCTGGTTTAGATTGATCTTTCCCCTTATTATGGGTCAGTATAAATTTTAATTTTCTGGGTGCTGGATATATTTTATCCCTACTAGTATTTTTGAACTACGCTCTGGAACACAGTTACTTGAAAACAATTTGATCCTTTCAAAATTTGCTTTTAAGATTTTCTAAATAAGACCAGAGCAGGGCTCAGCCAAGGGCTTATTAATCCCTTGGATATTAATCCCAAAGATAAGACCTTTCTGAGTAGTGTACTCATGGTCCATGAATCATGAGGAGTTCTTTTTTCAATCTTGCTAGTAGGAACACATATCATTTCTGCCCTGAGAAAACTTCAAGTACTTTTAAAAGGAGTTCTTTGCCTAGACTTGAATAATTTTCTCACCTACATGCACTGATCTGTACTTTGCTAAACACTTGAGAAGGATCTTATGCATATCCCTGGAATGTTCTCTCTCTGTAGCTTTTGCCTTTCCAGTATGCTGTCCTATGAACTCTAGCCCCTTAGATTCCTAGAACTCTCAACTTCATCTCCTCAACTCAGAGTAAGCTAGGCTTTACTTGGGTTCATCGTTCTTGGCCACAGCATGTAAACTCTCTCAAGGAAGCAGGTCAGTGAGCTCATACACCTCACCTCATGTGTTTCTTGTCTCCAATATTGCTGTCCTTCATTGTCTGGTGTTCTGGTATCAGGTGTTTTGAAAATCATCATTTCAGATATTTTTCCAATGTGTTTGTTGTTTCAGATTAAAGGATAAACCCAACCCCCGTTACTCCATCTTGTCTGGAGGCAAAAGTTTTATATTCCAAACCTGACTTTTTTGTTGAACTCCAACTTACTCAACATTCAAATTTGCCTGTCTAACAAACATCCGTAATGTATCATGCCTACAACTGAATTCTTTATTCCTTGCAAAAGCTGCTTTTAAATTTTCCTTTGTGCTCTAGGGACATTCAAACCAAGTATTTAGAATCATTTTTTTCATTTGTCTCTTCTATCTCCCACAGTCTATCCATCATCAAATACCATTAACTCCACTTTCCAAATACATTCCAAATCCAACTTCTTTTTACCTTTATTGAGACCATTCTACTCCAAGACATCACATTACTGTGAAAGCCCCATGTCAGTCAGGGCTCTGGCAGGGATAAAAGACAGTATACTAAACTGAGGAAATAAGAGAGAATTTAATAAAGAGATTACTTAATAAGGTGAAGTCTGGGTTAGAAAAACCAACAAAGTTTTATAATCAAGAGTTAGTAATAATGGGGAGTTATTTTCACTTGTATTATAGTATTTCATTTTAAGGAAATAAAATGAGGAAACTACCATATTGCATTAAGAGATGACATGATTGGAAGGGACATTATGAAAATTTCTCTGGATTTGGAAAAAAGAGAATTATCTGATACTTCTTTACTTGTTCAGTTTATATTTATTATTTATAATGTGGTAGGTTGTTCCAGTCACAGGGACACAACAGCCATTTACACAGAGACCTGAAGAAACACAGGGAGGAAACAGGTATCAGAATGAGGGAAATGAGGGGCTAACAGAGACTGTGGCTCTTGGTAGAGAGATGTGGCCATCCCTCAGCAAGCTCACAGGTAGGAAACACAGGAATTTAGTTCACTGACCTCAGTTTCCTCTCAGTTTTCCATCCATGGCTCCCATTGACTGAACCCAACTAGAAGCCAAAAGTCAAAGGAATTTCTTGTCAAAGCCCAGAAAGGTCAGGTTCTAGGGATCTAGCATGGAGACAGCAAGTGACTCTGGAGGAACAAACAGAAGTTACTGAGCACAATGCCCTTCATGGTCTCCTCACTCTTGTGCAAGCCCTCCTACTATCTGTCTGTTCAGAGCAGCCAGAAGAATCCTTTGCAAATATAAATCTGTTTATGTCGTTCTAGGGCTTAAAACGCTGATGTGGCTTTCCCTAATACTTAGAATAAAATTTAAAATCTTTACTATGATCTAAAGTTCCTCCATGATCTCATCCTTGGCTATTTTCCAAGCCATCTCTTACTCTGCCACAGCCACAGTGGCCCTCCTCCTTCTCCTCCATGCTTCAAAATTCCTTCCTGCTTTGTGCTTACTATTCTCCCTTGCTGACAGTTCCTCCCCAGCCCCTCATTTTATTGTTTTTGAGTGGTGAGATATCTTCTCAGTGTCACTCACCTAAAATAGTAACCTTTATTATTCTCTATCTACTCACCTTATTTTACTTTATGTTTCTTCATAGCAGTTATTGCCACTGGTTTAGTGTCTCCCTCCCTGTGTTGGAATATAAGCTCCATGAAAGCAAGAGCTTGGCTGTGTAAATGGCTGCTATGTCCCTGTCACTGCAACAACCTACCACATTATAAATAAGAAATATAAATTGAACAAGAAAAGGAGTACCAGATAATTCTCTCTTTTTTCCAAATCCAGAGAAATTTTCATAATGTCCCTTCCAATCATGTCATCTTTTAATGCAATATGGTAGTTTCCTCATTTTATTTCCTTAAATATTTATTTATATTTTATGCATTTTTATTTTTTTATTTATTATTTTCCATAACCCAGCCAAACTCTCCCTTCAGCACCCTAGAAATCATCAGTTTGTTTCCTGAGATTAAGAGTCCTTTATGGTTTGTCTCCCTCCCTAGTCCTTATTTCATGTTCTCTCTCTCCTTACTCCTCATGATCCCCTGCCCTGCCTCTCAAATTCCTCATATCAAGGAGATCATATGATAATTGCCTTTCTCTTATTGATCTATATTGCTCAACATAATGCCCTCTATTTCCATTAACATTTTTGCAAACTGAAGGATTTCATTCTTTTTGATGGCTGCATAGTATTCCACTGTGTGTGTGTGTGTGTGTGTGTGTGTGTGTGTGTGTGTGTGTCTATATACCACCTCCTTTTTATCCATTCATCTGTTGATGGACATCTAGGTTCTTTCCATAGTTTGGTTTTGTGGATATGGCTGCTATAAACATTGGGGTGCACATGCCCCTTCTGATTCTAAATCTGTGCCTTTAGGTTAAATACCAAGTAGATCAATTGCTGGGTCATAGGGTAGCTCTATTTTCAACTTTTTGAGGAATCTCCATACTGTTTTCCAGAGTGGCTGCATCAGCTTACATTCCCACCAACAGTGCAGGAAGGTTCCCCTTTCCCCGTATCCTTGCCAATATCTGTCAATTCCTGACTTGTTATTTTAGCCATTCTTACTTGTGTCAGGTGGTATCTCACTGTGGTTTTGATTTGATTTCCCTGATGCTAAGTGATGTTGAGCACTTTTAAATATGTCTGTTGGCCATTTGGATGTCTTTTTGGGAGAAATGTCCGTTCATGCCTTCTGCCCATTTCTTTATTAGATTTTTTGTTCTTGGGTTGTTGAGTTTGATAAGTTCTTTAGAGATTTGGGATATTAGCCCTTTACCTGATATGTCATTTTTAAATATCTTCTTCCATTCTGTCGGTTGTCTTTTGGTTTTGTTGACTGTTTCCTTTGCTGTGAAGAAGATTTTGATCTTGAAGTCTCTATAGTCCATTTTATCCCTTGCTTCCCTTGCCTTTGGTGATGTTTCTAGGAAGAAGTTGTTGTAGCTGAGGTTGAAGAGGTTGGTGCCTGTGTTCTACTCAAGGATTTTGATGGATTCCTGTCTCACATTGAGGTCTTTCATCCATTTGAGTCTCTTTTTGTGTGTGGTGTAAGGAAATGGTATGATTTCATTCCTTTGCATGTGGCTGTCCAATTGTCCCAACACCATTTCTGTCTTTTTTCCATTAGACATTCTTTCCTGCTTTGTCAAAGATGGGTTGACCATAGAGTTGAGAGTCCATCTCTGGGCTCTCTATTCTGTTCCATTGATCTATGTGTTTGTTTTTTGTGTCACTACCATACTGTCTTGATGATCATAGCTTTGTAATAGAGTTTGAAGTTTGGAATTGTAATGCCACCAGCTTTGGTTTTCTTTTTCAACATTCCTCTGGTTACTCAGGGTCTTTTCTGGTTCCATATAAATTTTAGGATTTGCTTCATTTCTTTGAAAAAAAGTAATGGCATTTTGATAGGGGATGCATTAAATGTGTTGATTGCTTTAGGTAGCATAGATATTTTCACAATATTTGTTCTTCCAATTTATGAGCATGGGATGTTTTTCCATTTCTTTGTGTCTTCCTCAATTTCTTTCATGAGTCATTTATACACTTTTCTGAGTACACATTTTTTTTGCTTCTTTGGTTAGGTTTATTCCCAGGTAACTTATCATTTTGAGTGATATTGTAAATGGGATCAACTCCTTAATTTCTCTTGCTTCTCTCTTGCTGTTGGTGTATAGAAATGCAACTGATTTATGTGCATTGATTTTATATCCTGACACTTTACTGAATTTCTGTATGAGTTCTAGCAACTTTGGAGTGGACTCTTTTGGGCTTTCCACATAAAGTATCATCATCTGCAAAGAGTGAGAGTTTGACTTCTCCTTTGCCAATCCAGATGTCTTTTATTTCTTTTTGTTGTAGGCTAGGACTGCTGAGGCTAGGACTTGTAGTACTGTGTTAAATAGCAGTAGTGATAGTGAACATCCTGCTGTGTTTCTGACCTTAGGGGAAAAGCTCTAAATTTTTCCCCATTGGGAATTATATTTGCTGTTCATTTTTCATAGGTAGCTTTTATGATATTGAGGTAGGTACGCTCTGTCCCTACACTGTGAAGAATTTTGATCAAGAAAGAATGCTGTACTTTGTCAAATGCTTTTTCAGCATCTGTTGAGAGGTTTATATGGTTCTTGTTATTTCTTTTATTAATGTACTGTATGATATTGATTGATTTTGTGGATGTTGAACCAACCTTGCAGCCCAGGAATAAATTCCACTTGGTCATGGTGAATAATCCTTTTAATGTACTGTTGGATCCTATTGGCTAGTATTTTGGTGAGAATTCTTGCATCTGTGTTCATCAAGGATATTGGTCTATAATTCTCCTTTTTGATGGGGTCTTTGTATGGTTTGGGGATCAAGGTAACGCTAGCCTCATAAAATGAATTTGGAAGTTTTTCTCCCATGTCTATTTTTTGGAACAGTTTCAGGAAAATAGGTATTAATTCTTCTTTACTTCTTTGAAAGAATTTCCCTGGGAAGCCATCTGGTCTTGGGCTCTTGTGTCTTCGGAGAATTTTGATGACTGCTTCAATCTCCTTACTGTTTAGGAATCTGTTCAGATTTTCTATTTCTTCCTGGGTCAGTTTTGGCAGTTTATGTCTCTAGGAATGCATCCATTTCTTCCAGATTGTCAAATTTGCTGGTGTATAGTTGCTCATAATATGTTCTTTTAATTGTTTATATTTCTTTAGTGTTGGTTGTGATCTCTCTTCTTCCATTCATGATTTTATTAATTTTGTTCCTTTCTCTTTTCTTTCTGATAAATCTGGGCAAGGGGTTATCAATCTTGTTAATTCTTTCAAAGAACCAACTCCTAGTTAAATTGATTTGATCTACTGTTCTTTTGGTTTCTATTTCATTGATTTCTGTGCTGATCTTTATCATTTCTCTTCTCCTGCAGGGTTTAGGCTTTCTTTGCTGTTCTTCCTCCAGCTCCTTAAGGTGTAGGGTTAGGTTGGTACTTGAAACCTTTCTTGTTTCTTGAGAAAGGTTTGTTTTGCTGTCTACTCTCCTCTCAAGACTGCCTTTGCAGTGTACCAAAGATTTTGAACAATTGTATTTTCATTTTCATTTGTTTTGTGAATTTTTAAAATTATTCTTTGATTTCGTGGTCGACCCATTTATTCTTTAGTAGAATACTCTTTAGCTTCCAGGTATTTGAGTTCTTTCCAACTTTCCTCTTGTGGTTAAGTTCTAGTTTCAAAGAATTTTGGTCCAAAAATATGCAGGGAATGATCCCAATCTTTTGGTACCAGTTGGGATTCTTATTTGTGACCCAGAATGTGATCTGCTCTGGAGAATGGTCCGTGTGCACTAGAGAAGAATATGTATTATATTGCTTTAGGATGGAATGTTTTGAATACATCTGTGATGTCCATCAGGTCCAGTGTGTCATTTAAAGCCTTTATTTCCTTGTTGTTCTTTTGCCTAAATGATCTGTCCATTTCAGTGAGGGGGTGTTAAAATCCCCTACTATTATTGTATTACTGTTGATGTAGTTATTAATTGGTTTATATAATTTGCTGCTCCCATGTTAGGGGCATAGATATTTAAAATTGCTAGATATTCTTGTTGGACAGACAATTTAAGTATGATATAGTGTGCTTCCTATCTCTTGTTATAGTCTTTGGCTTAAAATCTAGTTTGTCTGATCTAAGGATTGCCACCTCAGCTTTCTGTTGATGTCCATTAGCATGGTAAATTATTTTCCACTCCCTCAGTTTAACTATGGAAGTGTCTTTGGGTCTAAAATAAGCTTCTTGCAGACAGCATGTTTATGGGTCTTGTTTTTTTATCCTTTCTGATACCCTGTGTCTTTTGATTGGGGCATTTAGCCCATTTACATTCAACATAACTATTGAAAGGTATGAATTCAGTGCCATTGTATAGCCTGTAATGTGACTATTAACCATATATTATCTCTGTTCCTTTCTTGTCAGTTACTTTTAGGCTCTCTCTTTGCTTAGAGGACCCCTTTCAAAATTTCCTGTAGGACTAGTTTGGTGCTTGCAAATTAGTTTAGTTTTTTTTTTTTTTCCTTTTTTCCTTTTGTCCAGGGACCTTTTTAATCACTCCTTCTATTTTTAATGACAGCCTAGCTGGATATAGTATTATTTGCTCCATATTTTTCTCATTTAGTGCTCTGAATATATCATGCCAATCCTTTATGGCCTGCCAGGTCTCTGGATAAATATGCTGCCAACCTAATATTTCTGCCATTGTATGTTACAGATCTCTTCTCCTGAGCTGATTCAGGATTCTCTCTTTGTCACCGAGACTCGTAAGTTTTACTATTCAATGATGGGGTGCAGCCCTATTTTTATTGATTTTGAGGGGAGTTCTCTGTGCCTCCTGGATTTTGATGCCTGTTCCCCTCACCAAATTAGGTAAATTCTCTGCTATAATTTGCTCCAATATACATTTTTGGGGGGGTAGTTTAACTTTAAATTTATTTTATTTTTTCAGTGTTCCAAGATTCATTGCCCATTCCCCGCACCCAGTGCTCCATGCACTAGGTGCCCTCAGTACCCACCACCAGGCTCTCCCATCTCCCCAACCCCTCCCTCCAAGTCCCTCAGTTTGCTTCTGTGTCCAGTCTCTCATGTTTCGTTTCTCTCCCTGAATTACCCTGCTTCCCATTTACTTTCCTTCTCCTACTGTCTTCCATATTACCCCTTATGCACTACAAGTAAGTGAAACCATGTGATAGTTGACTTTCTCTACTTGGCTTATTTCACTCAGCATAATCTCTTCCAATCCAGTTCATGTTGCTACAAAAGTTGGATATTCATCCTTTCTGATGGAGGCATAGTATTCCATTGTATATATGTACCACATCTTCTTTATCCACTCATCTGTTGGAGGGCACCTTGGCTCTTTCCACAGTTTGGCAATTGTGGGCATTGCTGCTATGACCATTGGGGTATATACGCCCCTTCTTTTCACTACATCTGTATGTTTGGGGTAAATGCCCAGTAGTGCAATTGCAGGGTCATAGGGTAGTTCTATTTTTAATTTTTTAAGGAATCTCCACACTGTTTTCCAAAGCAGCTGCACCAACTTGCATTCCCACCAACAGTGTAAGAGAGTTCCCCTTTCTCTGCAGCCTCTCCAAAACTTATTGTTTCCTGACTTGTTAATTTTGGCCATTCTGACTGGTGTAAGGTGGTATTTCAGTGTGGTTTTGATTGGAATTTCCCTGATAGCTAATGACGCTGAACATTTTTTCATGTGTCTGTTAGCCATTTGTATATCTTCTATGGAGAAGTGCCTCTTCATGTCTCTTGCCCATTTTTTGATGTGTTCCTCTTCTTTTTGGGTGTTGAGTTTGAGTAGTTCTTTATAGATCTTGGATATCAGCCCTTTGTCTGTAGTGTCATTTGCAAATATCCTCTCCCATTCTCTGGGTTGTGTCTTTGCTGTGTTGAGTGTTTCCTTTGCTGTACAGAAGCTTTTTATTTTGATGAAGTCCCAGAAGTTCATTTCACTTTTGTCTCCTTTGCCTTTGGAGACATGTCTTGAAAGAAGTTGCTGTGGCCGATGTCAAAGAGGTTACTGCCTATGTTCTTTTCCAGGATTTTGATAGATTCCTGCTTCACGTTGAGGTCTTTCATCCAATTCGAGTATGCTTTTGTGTGTGGTGTGAGAGAATGGTCTAGTTTCATTCTTCTATATGTAACTGTCCAATTTTCCAAGCACCATATATTGAAGAGACTGTCTTTTTTCCACTGGATATTTTCCTGCTTTGTCGAAGATGATTTGCCCGTAGTTTTGTGGGTCCATATCTGGACTCTCTACTCTGTTCCATTGGTTTATTTCTCTGTTTTTATACCAGTACCATGCTGTCTTGGTAATCACAGCTTTGTAATAAAACATGAAGTCAGGTAACAAGATGCTGCCAGCTTTGCTTTTCTTCTTCAGCAATTCCTTAGTGATGCAGGGTCCTTTTTGGTTCCATATAAATTTTAGGATTGTTTGTTCCAACGCTTTGAAGTATGTTGGTGGAATTTTGATCAGAATGGCATTGAAAGTATAGATTGCTCTGGGCAGTATAGACATTTTGACAATGTTTATTCTTCCAATCAATGAGCATGGAATGCTCTTCCATCTTTTTGTGTCTTCTTCAATTTCTTTCATGAGTTTCTGTAGTTCCTCGAGTATAGAGCCTTGACTTCTTTGGTTAGGTTTATTCCTAAGTATCTTATGGGTTTTGGTGCTGTAGTAAATGGAATTGATTCTCTGATTTCCCTTTCTATATTCTCATTGTTAGTGTATAAGAATGCAACTGATTTTTGTGCATTGATTTTGTATCTTGCCACATTACCAAATTTTTGTATGAGTTCTGGTAGTTTGGGGGTAGAGTCTTTGGGTTTTCCACATAGAGTATCATGTCATCTGCAAAGAGAGATAGTTTGACTTCTTCTCTGCCAAGTTGGTTACCTTTTATCTCTTTCTGTTCTGTGCGGTTGCTAGGACTTCTAACACTATGTTGAACAGTAGTGGTGAGAGTGGGCATCCTTGTCTTATTCCTGATCTCAGAGGGAAGGCTGTCAGTTTTTCCCCATTGAGGATGATATTCACTGTGGGTTTTTCATAGGTAGATTTTATGAGGTTGAGAAATATTCCCTCTATCCCTATACTTTGAAGAGTTTTGATTAGGAACAGATGTATTTTGTCAAATGCCTTTTCTGCATCAATTGAGAGTACCATGTGGTTCTTCTCTCTTCTCTTATTCATTTGTTCTATCACGTTTGATTGATTTGCGAGTGTTGAACCACCCTTGCAACCCTGGGATAAATCGCACCAGGTCATGGTGCATAATCTTTTTAATGTATTGTTGGATCCTGTTGGCAAGGATCTTGTTGAGATTCTTGGCATCCATATTCATCAGAGATATTGGTCTGAAGGTCTCCTTTTTGATGGAGTCTTTGTCTGGTTTGGGGATTAGAGTAATGCTGGCTTAATAGAAAGAGTCTGGAAGTTTTCCTTCTGTTTATTTTCTTTTTTTTTTTAAGATTTTATTTATTTGACAGAGAGAAACACAGCTAGAATGGGAACACAAGTAGGGGGAGTGAGAGAGGGAGAAGCAGGCTTCCCGCTGAGCAGGGAGCCCAATGTGGGGCTCGATCCTGGGTCTCCAGGGTCGTGACCTGAGCTGAAGGCACTCGCTTAACCAACTGAGCTACCCAGGTGCTTAATGGAAGTTTTCCTTCTGTTTCTATTTTTTGAAAGAGCTTCAGGAGAATAGGTGTTACTTCTTCTTTGAATGTTTGGTAGAATTCCCCAGGGAATCCGTCTGGTCCTGGACTCTTGTTTTGGGGGAGGGTTTTGATCACTGCTTCAATCTCATTACTAGATATAGGTCTATTCAGATTGTCAATGTCTTCCTGTTTCAGTATTGGAAGTTTATAGGTTTCCAGGAATGTATCCATATCTTCTAGGTTGTTAAACTTATTGGCATATAATTGTTGATAGTAATTTCTGATGATAGTTTCTATTTCCTTGGTGTTAGTCATGATCTCTCCCCTTTCATTCATAATTTTATTAATTTGGTTATCTCCCTTTTCTTTTGGATTAGTTTGGCCTATGGTTTATCGATCTTATTGATTCTTTCCAAGAACCAGCTTCTAGTTTTGTTGATGTGTTCTACTTTATCTCTAGTTTCTGATTCATTCATCTCTGCTCTAATTCTAATTATTTCCCGTCTTGTGTGGGGGGTTGGTTTAATTTTTTTGTTGATTTTCCAGTTCTTTAAGGTGTAATTAGAGATCGTGTATATGGGATTTTTCAATTTTTTTTTGAGTGAGTCTTGGATGGCTATGCATTTCCCCCTTTGCTGTATCTTGTAGGTTTTGGATTGATGTATCTTCATTCTCATTGGTTTCCATGAAGTGTTTCAGTTCTTTGATTTCTTGGTTGATCCACAGATTCCTGAGCAGGATCGTCTTTAGCTTCCAAGTGTTTGATTTTCTTCTGAACTTTTTCCAGTTTCATGGCATTGTGGTCAGAGAATATGCAGGGAATAATCTCAATCTTCTGGTATTGGTTGAGCCCTGATTTGTGACCTAATATGAGGTCTATTCTGGAGAATGTTCCATGTGCACTCGAGAAGAGTGAGTATTCAGCTCTTTTAGGGTGGAATGTTCTGAATATATCTATGAGATCCATCTGGTCCAATGTGCCATTCAAGGCTTTTGTTTCTTTGTTGATTTTCTGTTTAGATGATCTGTCCATTGCTGAGAGTGGTGTGTTAAGATCTCCTATAATTAGTGTATTTGTGTCAATATGACTTATTATTTTGCTTAGCAGTTGGCTTATGTAGTTGGCTGCTCCCATGTTGGGGGCATAAATATTTGCAGTTGTTAGATCTTCTTGGTGTATAGACCCTTTGAGAATGATATAGTTCCCTTCTGTTTCTCTGACTACAGTCTTTAGATTAAAATTCAATTTGTCTTATATTAGAATAGCTACCCTGGCTTTCTTTTGGGGTCCATTGGCATGAAAGATGGTCCTCCATCCCCTCACTTTCAATCTGGAAGTGTCTTTAGATTCAAAATGTGTTTCTTGTAAACAGCATATGGATGGGTCCTTTCGTTTTATCCAGTCTGCAACCCGTGCCTTTTATTGGAGCATTTAGGCCGTTCATATTGAGAGTGATTATTGATAGATATGTTTGTATTGACATCATGCTGCCTGTGAAGTTCATGTTTCTATAGATTTCCTCTGTAAATTTCTGCTCTGTGTCACTCGGGTTCATTTCTCCTTCATAGAACCCCTCTTAGTATTTCTTGTAGTGCTGGCTTGGTGGTTGCCGCACTGTTTTCAGTCCCTTCTACCTGGGCTGCGTCTCTCTGTCCCCTTCCTAGGGACTGGAGTGTATTGTAACCAGGTTTTCAGGGTTCAGTTCTCTCGGAGGGGGTTGTTCTTTTACGGCCTTTTGCAGCTGTTGAGGAAGTCAGGTCGGAGCAAATGTCTGCACCCAGACCTTCTTCCCACAGAGAGCCCCTAATTAGCAACCCTCTGGACGATGGGGAGGCTCCACAGTCTCTTCCTATATCCTCTCCCTTGGCCACCTGTCACAGCTGGGCGGGCGTAGACACTGATTGATTCCTGTCCAAAGCCCCACTTGTTGTTTCGCTCCTGCGCCATGAAAACCACAACTGATTTTGGGTCGTGGGACCTTGTCTGTGCCCAGGGAGTCTGTTGTGACCCCCACACAGAAGGGACTGAGATCCTACAGCCCTACACCTCCCACAGATGTCTGCAAAATCACCTTCCCTGGGGGTCTGCGCCTGGCCCACCAGGTGGAGAGAAGAGGCAGAGAAAAGCAGCGGAGGAAAGAAAAAAAGAAGGAAGGAAAAAAAGCAGTGGAAAAATAGACTCTGCTCCGCCAGTTCCACCGGTTCCCTCGTGGGACACCAGGAGCACTTTCTGCCAATCCCCATTTCCCCGGCTGCCCCTCAGGCACTCCATTTCTGTTTGCTTTAAATACAACCATAATCTGCTGTTGTTCTCCAAACACAGAGCACTTTCTTGCTGGGTATTGCCTTCCAGCGGGTCGCCTCTGCGGGCTTCTTCCCACGCGCCCCTTGTTTTTGGATATCCCTCCGATCGCTTTCACCCCACTGTACCTCTTTGCTGATGCTCCTTGTCCCCCGCAGTGATCCAGAAGTGCAAAATAGCACATTTCAGGCTAATTTCATGGGTGCTCAAAGTGTTCCTGTAGTGTTTTTTGCAGGAATTGAGCTCACTTCAGGGGACTCTCCGAAATGGGGTCACCTGGCCTTCCACTACCTTTTAGAAGTTCTCCAATATACCTTCTGCCCCCTCTCTCTTTCTTCTTCTTCTGGGATCCCAATTATTCTAATATTGTTTCATCTTAGGGTATCACTTATCTCTTGAATTTTCCCCTTGTGGTCCAGTAGTTGTTTGTTTCTCTTTTTTTTTTTAGCTTTATTTTCCATCATTTGATCGTCCATATCACTAACTATCTCCTCTCCCTCATTTATGCTAGAAGTAAGAGCCTCGGGGCACCTGGGTGGCTCAGTTGGTTAAGAAACTGCCTTCGGCTCAGGTCATGATCTGGGAGACCCAGGACTGAGCCCCGCATCGGGCTTCCTGCTCAGCAGGAAGCCTGCTTCTCCCTCTCTCACTCCCCTTGCTTGTGTTCCCTCTCTGGCTGTGTTTCTCTTTGTCAAATAAATAAATAAAATCTTAAAAAAAAAAAAGAAATGAGCTTCAATTTTTGATTACGCCTCATTAATAGCTTTTAATTTTCCAAGGCTGCTGTTACAACATATCATAATCTGAGTGGCTTAAACAATAACAATTTATTCCCTCATAGTTCTGGAGGCTAAAAACCTGAGAATGAGGAGTCATTCTCATTCAAAGGTTGGTTCTTTCTAAGGGATGTGAGGAAGAATCTGTTCCATGCCCTTGCCCTATCTTCTGGTGGTTTGCTAGCAGGCATTGACATTCCTTGACTTACAGATGTGTCAACTCAATCTCCACCCTTGTCATCACCTGGCCTTCTCCTCATGTGCATCTCCATCTATAAATTTCCCCTTTTGACAAAGACACACACCATGTTGGATATGGGGCTCATCCTATTCCAGTACTACCTCATTTTAACTTAAATAATTACTTTGCAAATACAGTCACATTCTGAGGCACTGAGGATTAGGAGGAATAAAGCGTATCAACTTTGGGGAAATGTAATTCAATCCATAAGAAATGAGTTTGTCATATGACTCAAATAGATAATAATATAAAAGAATAAATAAAATAATATTTTAAATGCTTTAATAATTTGTTTTGAAGTAATTGCATATGTTTTGAAAAGTTATAGCAATGGTACAAAGAACTACATCCTCTTTAATCAGATTCTCCAGTGAAGACTATATCACATGCATCACCTTTTCTCTCTCCTCTCTCTCATTCTCTCTCACTCTACTTATTATTCTTTCCTGAGCTCTTTGAGAGCAAGTTGCCATCATAATACCCCCTTCTCCCCTAAATACAGAAGTATATAAATCTCCTAAACGTGTTGTAGAGACTTGACAGACACCAAATAACAATGTAACCAACAAATCAGTAGATCAACATTGCTTCTAGTTAGTGAAACATATTAAAAAATTTCCAAATGTGAAGAGATTATGTTGAGTGAAATAAGCCAAGTAGAAAAAGTCAAGTATCACATGGTTTCACTTACTTGTGGTGCATAAGGGGTAATATGAAGGACAGTAGGAGAAGGAAAGGTAATGGAAAGTAGGGTAATTCAGGGAGAGAAATAAAACATGAGAGACTTTGGACACAGAAACAAACTGAGGGACTTGGAGGGAGTGGGTGGGGGGATGGGAAAGCCTGGTGGTGGGTACTGAGGGCACCTATTGCATGGAGCACTGGGTGTGGGGCATGGGCAATGAATCTTGGAACACTGAAAAAATAAAATAAATTTAAAGTAAAAAAATATTTTTTTCCAAATGCTCTCATAATGATTCATTTTTGGATTCATATGTGCATTTAGTTGTCACCTGTCTTTAGTCTCTTTTAATCTGGAATGTTTTCATTGTGCTTTTAGCTGTCACCTGTCTTTAGTCTCTTTTAATCTAGAGTGGTTTCATTGCCTCTCCTGTCTCTCAGGATCTTTTTTTTTTTTTTTAAAGATTTTATTTATTTGACAGAGAGAAACACAGCCAGAGAGGGAACACAAGCAAGGGGAGTGAGAGAGGGAGAAGCAGGCTTGCTGCCGAGCAGGGAGCCCGATGTGGGACTCGATCCTGGGTCTCCAGGATCATGACCTGAGCCAAAGGCAGTTGCTTAACCAACTGAGCCACCCAGGCACCCCTCTCAGGATCTTTAAAGTTTCATCCTGGGACTGTCCAATCTGTGTCCGCCTGGGCTTCCCCTGTGTTAAGTCTCAGGCTGCACATTCCTATAAAAGTACTACAGAAATGAATCCATGCTCTTCTCAGGGCATTGCATCAGGAGGCGCCTGTCTCTCCACTGATGCAACCTTGATCACCAGTCCAAGCGGGTGTCTCTGTCATATTCCTCCAATTTAAGGTCCCGATTTTTTTTCCTTTGCAACTACAAAGTGTTTTGGGTTCGAGAAATACTCTGAGACTCTGTCACTATCCTGTTCATCAAACCTCTACCTCCCAGCCTAAGCATCTGTTAATGAATACTACCACCTGCATCAATCACCAGTGTTATGGTGCCAAATGGTAATTTTTCTATTTCCATCATTTCTTCAGCACTTAGTTATTGCCATACTAATTTAAGGAGGAGCTTACACCTCATCCCTTAATTTATTTCCTAATAACAGAATGGAACTACGGATGCCTATTTTATTCAAAAGTTTGCAATCTATTTCTATTATTTTTGTTTCAATGTTAAAGCTTTCTAAATCTGGCCAGTGGCAAGTTCTTGCTAGGCTCCTGTGTCCTTCTGATATGTACCTGTCTTCTTTGAGCACTTTACATTTTAACAAAGAAAGATGTTATAGGCTTATCTTATATTTTCCTTACCTTTGCCCTGAAATCAGCCATTTCTTTGAGGATCCCTGGTCTCTCTTAGTGGAGGAAGGTTTTTAGAATTCAATTATCTGTGCACTCATGGAACTTCTAGAACTGCTTTTTAAAGTCCTTTTATGGACAGAATTAGAATATAAATATTCACATATATACATACTTATACATAATACACACATGCACACATACTTTTTTACCTCCAACTTTTCCGTATTTGTGAATCCCTTCTCAACAGTGAGAAATTTTGTTGCCATTATCCTCCACATATTTACTCATTTGTTCAGTAGCCAAGTCTTCAGCACCATGGTGGCCACCACCTTTGTTCTGATTCTGCTGCCCTCACCTCAGCTCCTGGCCTGTCACTGTGTCCTGGGATGCCACCACCTCAGTGTCTAGTCATGCCCACTCTTCCAAGGTGAGGAAGGAACAATAAGAAGAGAGGAAGAGAAACAGATAACACCAGATCAACAGAAGTATGTAGTAACCATTTTGTTCAAATTCATTTTCTACCCTTCCATTGTTCCATTTATGTTTCACACTTTCTTTTGTACTTTTCTAGCCAATGGTGAATCAAAAATCACTTTAATGTGCCGCTAATGTAC
>PITA01014715.1:0-52604 GCA_004023965.1 Spilogale gracilis
GAAGAAGAAGAAGAAGAAGAAGAAGAAGAAGAAGAAGAAGAAGAAGAAGAAGAAGAAGAAGAAGAAGATCTCTCATGAACTTGAAAAAATATATGCCATAATGCTGGTTCCCCTTTGCTAGGATGGTGCATCTCTGACTCAAAGATTTGCAGCAGACGGGGAGTTTCTGTAGGTGACTGTTTTGCATTTCAGTTTCTTAGAGTCACTGGAAGATGTAAGTCTAACAGCTCTTTTGAATTGATTGCTTCCTCCACTGGCATGAATGATCTTATGAGTTCTTGCATTAAACAGTTTCTGTTTGGGTTCATTAAATGATAAAATGAAATCTTACTGCAGACATAGATGCCCTGAACTCAAGTTTAGCTCTTCTAGTAAAAATGACAGAATGAAGGGAATTTTTTTTTCCCAATTGTAATAGGTCCTTTATTTTCCCTTTGTGGTCATGCCCTTGGGCTCTCCATTGTGGTCATGCCCTTGGGCTCTCCAACAAGTAGTCGCCATTGTCGGTGATCTCCAACCTGAGGGACCCTACTTTCATCGGACTCATCTGGCACTTCTATAAGCACAGAGACTTTCTAGCAAGTGGTGGGAAATGGGAACAAAGCCAGGTCCTACTCAGAGTGTAACACACACTCTGTCCCTTCTCCAGATGTTCCCTGTAGTCATCGAAGAAAATGTAAAGACACCTTGAACATTCACTGACGTCTGGTAGAGAGATTCAGCAAGCAGATAGAATTCTGTATTTACCTTTAAACCAGGCAGATAGATGGATATGAGTATATGGTACAGACATAAATGTGTTTTTTTATCTAACCTCCAGATTGGGATTTTGCACTCAGCTAATACTGTTCTTGTTCTATATTTCCTCATTTTCTACTACAATGCAAGTTATTTCAAAAAGGGCAAACCTGGAAGGGAGATAGCAAACATAAGCCTAATTTCCTTTTCAAACTACCTCAGTAGTTCTTAATTCAGTAGTTCTTAATAGAAATGTGCTTTTAAAATATTGTTATTATCATAATTCTTAGTATTTTATGCGTGTTTACTCTGATTTTTATAAAAACAATTGTCTCTGGAAGTCAATTTCACTTTTCATTGCTGCTTGGCCCACTGGAAATTATTAACTTGACAGTGATGAGAAGAGGAAAAATATCTAGGAAACACCTGCACAGGGCAAAGCTGCGCTGAATATTTTCTTATTACTTTACCTTGCTCTTGTATAAAATCTTAATCAAAAAATATATATTATGTGCCCTACTTTACTTGGCACTTGTAAATTAAAGTGTATTTTTCTATTAATTCCTGGTTTCTCTTATCTTTGTTTTGGCAACATCCACCTATCGGTTTTGTAGGGCTGTGTGTCTACCTCCAGAGTTTTTTCTGATTATGCAATTAGTGATATTATCTCATATAACATACAGTTCATAGAGATTCCTTTGCAATTTTCCTGCAATAGGGATTCTACGGGGAGCTCCCTATGATGATTCGGTTATATGAAAAACTTTCCTGTAAGTTTATTTTCAGTATGTTTTGTTTGGAGACTGAAAGAAGTCATGGGGATGTAATGTGCCACTCTGTTTTCTGCTCCAGTGATTCATGGGAAATGCTGTCTATAACATCACTGATGGCCTTGACGTAAACCATTCAGCTACATGTCTTCCGTCCCTGTGATGCTGGCCCTTTCTGTCTTTCCCAAGACTATTGGCTGGTGGCTTCTTTGATGTGTTTTCTCAGGTGACTTTGTTGGTGTCTTCTTTACCAGATTCGTTAACGTTCATGTTGCTTTGTCTTTATGTTTTGATGTCTTCTCTTACCCTAAAGCATCTCAGCTAGTCTAGAATCTCTCAATTGCTATCTCCCTGTCAGTCTATCTCAGATCTCTTCCCTTGGATGGTGCCTGACTCCTGAGCTCACTATGTACAAATTAAGGTGTATCTACACATAGT
This sequence comes from Spilogale gracilis, assembly GCA_004023965.1. Taxonomy (NCBI): domain Eukaryota; kingdom Metazoa; phylum Chordata; class Mammalia; order Carnivora; family Mephitidae; genus Spilogale; species Spilogale gracilis. Next base: position 1,947 of record PITA01014715.1, read on the forward strand.
ATATGCATATATACATAGTGTACACACACACACACACACACACACACACACACACACACACACAAAGATATGTATCTCTCTGCCTACTCCCAAAATATGAAGATAATTTCTTTTATTTTCTTCTAAAAGTTGATGGTTTTAACCTACACATGGAGGACTATGATCTATCTGAAATTAATTTTTATATATGATTTGAGGTAAGGATTGAGATTCTTTTTTCATTGACACATCCATTCTTTTTCCATGTAATTATCCAGTTCTTACAGCACCATTTGTTAAAGAAATTTCCCTTTTCTCATTAAATGACTTTGGCGCCTTTGTCAAAATCAATTTGTGGTAATAGTGTTCACCTGCTTTTGGACTCTATATTCTGTTCCATTTCTCTCCTGTATATTTTTATGCCAATATAGCTCTATCTTGATTACGGTGGCTTTGTAGTAAGCCTGGGAGTGAGTCGTTTAAGTTTTCAATTTTGTTTTCCATTTCTAAGATTGCTTTAGGTTCTCTTCAGCTTTTAGATTTCCATATAAATTTTAGAAACTCTGTCAGTTTCTAAAAATGATTGCTGAGATTATGATTTTGATTGCATTGAATCGATAAATCAATTTGTGGAGAACATTTCTTTTTTTTTTTTTTTAAGATTTTATTTATTTGACAGAGAGAAACACAGCGAGAGAGGGAACACAAGCAGGGGGAGCAAGAGAGGGAGAAGCAGGTTTCCCGCTGAGCAGGGAGCCCCATGTGGGACTCGATCCCGGGTCTCCAGGATCATGACCTGAGCCAAAGGCAGTCGCTTAACCAACTGAGTACTGAGTATCCAGGCGCCCCTGGATAACATTTCTTAACATGTGTGTGCATTCATCTAGGTTTCCTTTAACTTAGATTTTTTTTTTTTGCATTTTTTTACAGTGCTGTATCTGATGTGTGATTTATTCCTATTTTTTCAGGCTACAGTAAACAGAAGTTTTAAAAATTTCATTTCCCAGTTGTTTACAACTACTACATAGAAATGCAATTGAATATGGATATTGTGAAATCTATCCCACACATTTTAATATTTGTAGGTATTATTTTCATTTCAATTCTCAATTGTTCCTTGACATTATTTTTAAAAATGTAATTGCTTTTATATTTTCATCTTTTACTCCTTGATCTTTTATATTTACTTATTATTTCTAGTAATTTCTTTTTCTTATTTCTAGTAATTTCTTATAGATGTCTTACAACTTTTGTGGAGACATTCAGGCCATTTTCAAAAAGAGGCCCCATTAAAATATATATATATATATATATATATATATATATATATATTTAATATATATATTTCTTACTTTCTAGGTTTATCTTGTACCTTCTCTTAGAACTGGAATCCCACGCATTTCCCCCCCCAAAAAAACCCTAATTTCACAAGTGGGACATGGTAGAAGAAGACATACTGGTCTCTATGGACCCTCAGCTATACCTGGACAGTGTTACTTCTAGGTTTTTTTACTGGAAAAAAAGATCTATATTTTCTTTATTTTATTTTTTATTTTTTTATTTTTTTATTTTTTGTCAGTGTTCCAAGATTCATTGCCCATTCCCCACACCCAGTGCTCCATGCAATAGGTGCCCTCAGTACCCACCACCAGGCTCTCCCATCCCTCCACCCCCCTCCCTCCAAGTCCCTCAGTTTGTTTCTGTATCCAAAGTCTCTGTTGTTTCATTTCTCTCCCTGGATTACCCTACTTCCCATTTACTTTCCTTCTCCCACTGTCCTCCAGGTTACCCCTTATGCACCGCAAGTAAGTGAGACCATGCGATACTTGACTTTCTCTTCTTGGCTTATTTCACTCAGCATAATCTCTTCCAGTCCAGTCCATGTTACTACAAAAGTTGGATATTCATCCTTTCTGAAGGAGGCATGGTATTCCATTGTATATATGTACCACATCTTCTTTATCCATTCATCTGTTGAAGGGCACCTTGGCTCTTTCCACAGTTTGGCGATTGTGGACATTGCTGCAATGAACATTGGGGTACATATGGCCCTTCTTTTCACTACATCTGTATCTTTGGGGTAAATATCCAGTAGTGTAATTGCAGGGTCATAGGTAGCTCTATGTTTAATTTTTAAAGGAATCTCCGCACTGTTTTTCAAAACCCACTAGTTTATGTTGGTATTTTCAATTGAATTTTAATATCTTAGTATTTCCCGTAATTATATTTCTTTTTTCTTGCCCTGAAAATCTTGACTCCCAACCTCATTAACATAATTTGTTAATTATATCCTCCTTCAGGGAAAAAAGGGGTAGTTTCAAAATAGCAACAAATAAAATTTGCAAGACTAGTTTTTAATTAAAACCACTTCTAACAAAAAGCTACTTATTTAATTTCTTAAATTTAATTTTTAAAATTTTTTACCTTTAAAAATTTTTTTAAATGTTATTTATTTGAGAAAGAAAAAGAGAGAGTGAGAGAGCCATTTTCCCTCCTCAGCGGCCTGCCCCATACACCTCAAGCTCCTGCATCGGTCTTACAGAGACACTCTCACAATTAGTAAATTCATGTCCCTATAAGAAATCAAAGCCTATCTGTCTATCTATCTATCTAAAGGTTTTGCTACCTCACTAAAATTTGTAATTACTCATTTAAAGTTCATATTCTCACCCAGTCTGTAAATCCCAAGATATCAGGGATCATTCTCCATTCCCTGCTATCTAAAATTGGCTCAAATAAGTGGCAGGAAATGCCCTTCTACCTGTTTCTGTGAGGTAAAAATAATACCTTCCGTGGCCAGTCGACTTACACACTCTTCCTTCCCCTCTGGTTATACTGACATTCAGTGTTAGGTATCCATTCCCTTTCTCTGTCTACCTGCCTCTCTATCTCTTCCTCCCTCTTTCCTTCCCTCTGTCTCTCTCTGTCTCTCTCTGTCTCTCTCTCTCTCTCTCTCTCTCTCCATTTTGCAATGGGACTGTCACTAGAAATGAGCATTGACCAGGAATTTTCTCTGTAAAAAAATGGAATTCTTTTTGGAGACTTTTTGTTTATAGATCCTTTAGCCCTTGTAATACAATACTGTGGGAAATAGGATGGCACTTTTTGAAACCCTCAGCTGTATCCTTACAACCAACTCTACTTGGATCAATACCACAAAAATAAAAGCATTATTTTGTCCACCCATGAATCTTGCCCAGCCCCCTCCCAACCCAACTTGTATCTGCTGTGATTAAGTCAAAATCTTCTTTTTTTCTCAATTCAAACCTTCCCTACTCCTCCAAAACAAACTCTGTTTGACTTCTCTCTCTAAACTTCCATAAATGGTTAATTAGACTAAATTATCTTATGGCCAGAGCATCCCATCACACTTCTCAACATGCCATAGAGTTATAGCTATTGCTGTTGACAAGAAGTCTGATCCCTCACTTACCCTAAGGACAGGGCAACTGTCTTACTCTTTTTAGAATTCTCAGTATACAGCACACTTCTTGGTGCCTTTGTTTTCTAAAGAACAAAAAAGCAAATAAATTCTAGTCCAGATACCTCTTCTCAGACTCGAGTGAAATATCAAATATTCCCTGTGCATAACACCTGGGAAGAATACCCAGGAATGACATAAAGCCAATCCCTATTTCCTGGGAGTTATCCATAGAACAGTGATGGAATCACTTGCCAAGGCAGAAAATGTCCTTCTTTCCCGGTGACATGATTTTTCCATGATTTGAGGGCTTTATGCCATCAAGTCTTTGTGGTTTCTGGGGTGGGAAGATTCTTATAGACCTCAAGGATTGAGTTGGTCTTGGCAATCTCAGAGCTTGCTCCTAAGGATCTTCGAAACCATTGTCTATTCTCACCCTAGTAGTGGAGACACTTAGGGATTGCAGGTGTTAGTGGGGAGGTTCCGGCATTGCTATCCCCTTCCTGGTGAGTCAGAATGTCTCAGGGCCCCTAATGGATTCCTCTCATTGTAGACATCCCCCAGGTGTCCTTCTCCTAAATCCAACTTGCAAAGCCTTGTGTTTCTCTTCATGTAATCCTGATGATTGTTGTTGGAATTCTGGCAAAGTTGGAGGGAGGTGTGGTGTAGAGATTTGTTTTAGGTGCAGGCTGAGGGACAGTGTAACCATGGCTAAATAATTGCCTAATACTTCTGGAGAGGGAGAAAGGAATGCGGAAAGATGCTGCCCCATCACAGGAGAACTCCGAGAAAAAGAACTCAGAGAAATTGATCAGTAGAGAAAATAGCCACGTGAATGAAAGAAGAGAAATAAATAGAGCCTCATGCCTTGGGCATTAGAACTTACCTACATATCCACATCAGAACTTTTAATTAGAATTACATGATAAATACTTAGCCAGTCTGTGTTGGGCTGAGCACTTCTCAAGTCCACAAATGTGGACCATTTGTCTTTTTTGTGGCTTGTTCATCTCATCCAGTGTGTAGGTAGAATAAATCATATATATAAAAAAACCCTTTTGTTGAGGAGCTAAACTCTACTTTTTATAGGGCAGAAAACTGAGGTGAGAAGCAGGCAAATTAGAATAAGAATTGAAGGTTATCACTGTAAAGGTTCCCAATATCCTTTGAAGAAACAAGGGGCTGACTCAGGTTTTAACCAAAGCAGAAGGTATAAAAGGATGATTAGATGTCTAAGGTCAGAAGGATTTGTTTCTCACCTTCAAACGAACTGTGCATTTCATGCGTGTTTCTCGCTAGACTAACAGAGATCACTTTGCAAGTAAAATCTTAAATATGATAAAATGTTTTCCAATAGAAACATTTACTCAAATATAATATTTTTTATTATTTTGTTTCTGTAATTAAATATATAGGTAACATAAAATGTGCCATTGTCACCATTTTTAAGCATACAATTTGGTGGCATGAATTATGTCCACAATGTTGGACATCATCACCATATCCTACTCCCCAATATTCTCTATCACCCCAACAGAAATTCTTTATCCATTAAGCAACAGTTGTCCACCTGTTCCCCCATCCCTGCTCCTGGTAACCTCTAATTTCTGTCTCTATCCCTTTGCCTCATTCTAGATACTTTATAAATAAGTGGAACCATCCAGTATTTCTTTTTTGTGCCTAGCTTATTTTACTTAGCATAATGTTTTCCAGGCTCTTCCTGTTATGGCATATGTATCAGAACTTAATTCCTTTGCATGACTGAATACTACTCCATTGGGTCTATGTACCACGTTTTGTTCATCCATTCATCTGTTGATGGACATTTGGTTTATTTCCACCTTTTGTTTACTGTGAGTCATGCTCCTGTAAACACTGGTATACGAATACGTGACTCCCTGTTTTCATTTCTGTTTGGATGCTTGGGAGTGGATCGAATATACTATTTTACATTGCATGATGCTAAAGACACCTTAAAATGTTTGGTCCTCTGCCAATATATTTTTTAAAATCTGAGAAATTTAAAAAAAGGGCTATCCCTATATATATTTTGATTGAATATAAGAAGACTATAAGGTTTATTAAATAAAATAAGGCATTCAAAAACTTGCCTTTTTCTATTACAATTTGAGGCCATTAGGGCGCCTGGGTGGCTCAGTCAGTTGAGTGTCTACCCTCAGCTCAGGTCATGATCCAGGGTCCTGGGATCGAGTCCCACATTGGGCTTCCTGCTCAGCAGGGAGTCTACTTCTCCCTCTTTCTCTGCCTCTCCCCACTGCCCATGCTCTGTCTCTCTGTCAAATAAATAAATAAAATCTTTTAAAAATAATAAAATAAGTTTTAAGGTCATTAGACACAAATAGTTTATTTTTTAAGGATTTATCAATAGCTGAATTTAGTTATCGATAGTTAAAATCAGTAACAGTAATAATTGACAGTTAACAAAACACCCACCCAGGTGCCCCTCCTTCCACTCTTGTGATAAACTAGTAGATTTGTCACAGTTTTTAACACGACCCACCCCATTACTGAGAATGCTACTGCACCAGAAGGGAGAGTAGATTTAAAAGATAAATTGTAGGAATATTTATATCGATAAGGATGAATATGTGCAAATCAGTCAGTCCTTGAGACAAAGAGTGAGACGCTATGAGAGCTAAAGACACAAACCTAAAAGGGGAAATAATAAAACTGGAATTTTTTGTGTGTGTTCTTTTAGCCACAGTAGAAGGAAACACAAAAGCACAGAAGGGATCTGAGCTCTCTAAGGGCACATCTTCTGCTCCTGGTTGTCTTGGTGATGACATTCCCATTTTTTTTTTTTTTTACTAATACCACATCATAATAGCAAATGGAAGAAATACTCTGGATCCCATAAAGTCTAGCTCTCTCCAACTTATCAACAATCTGAAGAGTATTTAGGGGGAGTTTGGCTGCAGAAAACTGATGATGTTATTGAATGTGGTATGACACACTGGTTTGCCTGGGGAAAAAAATTTAAAAAAAAGGCAAAGGTCCTGTCTTTTTAAAACTTTAAATAAATATATATTTTAAATATATATTTTATACATTTTAAATATAGATTATATATGTCAAATATATATTTTAAATATAAATATATATTTATGATATATATGATTAAATACATATTTTTTATTATGTTCAATTAGCCAAAGGTCTGTATAGTTGCCTCTCTCATCTCTATGGATGGCTTTAGCACGGAACTTGGAAAAGCAACCTTTATGTACAAAAAGCTTAACTTGATCCTGTATGCTTGAAACCTGTTGTAGACATTCCTGGCTTTTACTTCTCCCACTGAATGGGAAGAGACACTCTTGAAAAATCAAGCATCTAGTTATGCATCCCTACAGGATCACCTGCCCAGCGTCCCTAATTGGCGGAGAACCAGAAGACTCGGATCTTAGACAAGGAAGTGAACTAATGCTCTCTCTGTCTCTCTGTCGCTCTCTCTAACTCCGTGGGAGCTGAGAGCAATCTAAGCTAGTTGTTTCTTGTACTACTCTGCCTGTCATTGCCCCGCCTTTGATGACTGTAGAAGTGGGAACAGAATATAGAGTCAATAAATGTCTGCACCCTAACCTCGTGACTGAGTGAGCAAATGAGTGGAGTTCCTTAACTGACTCAAGTTCTCCAAGTGAGAAACATGTAGTCAGGATTCGAACTCTGGTACTTGGTCTCGAGATCCAATATTTATCCACTGACTCACAATATCTGTAATGTGTCCAGTTATCCAGACTGTTTTATCAAATGAGGAAAAACACTGAAGTGCAAATCATCTAAAATGCACAGCGCTGCGCAGCTGGGGTAGTCTCAGGAGTGATGGCCCCTACTGCTCCATCCCATATGCGGGGACTGAAGTGCTTTCCCCCTTCCTGCACAGCTCGCTTGGACTTGTCCGGTAGACCCAACGCAGCTCCAGCCACCCCTCAACAGCAAAGAGCTAGAAAAAGGGAGGAGAATTTGTCCTTGACTTGTGTCTCTTTTCAAGATCAAGAATAAGTTTCCCAGAATCCCCCAGCCAAAGGGCTTCAGGTCATTGGCCAGAAGGGCATGACATCCCTCTTCCTAAATAAATCAGTGACAATCAGGGAAACAAATTATCGGGGTTTGTTTGCACTAATCAGGATTCAGCACCAGGGTGGGAAAATGTCAGCTCCTTGGGAAAGTGTACCTCCTGATACCTGAAAAATCAGGCAATCTATAGGGTTGGTCGCTTCAACTTCGCCAACCTTTGCACCCGACCAGAGGGTAAGAAGTAGACGCTAGAACCATTTTGAATTGTTTTGCCTTATTTCTTCATAACTCCCTGCTAGAAGAGTAAAAGAAGAGGAAGTCAAGAAGCAGGATAACTCACTTGCCTGATAGCTTGCTCCTCTGAGGTAATCTGAGCTTAACCTGTCGTATTTGCTTTATCAGTCCTTGGTGGTGCTCCCCATAGAGACATCATATTTTCCCTTTCTAAGTGCAAGCATAAAATTACTTTGAGAAGACAAAAAGTTGGCCATTCTGTTTTGATTTAGCTGAGGATATCTGACATGCAGGAAAGAAGAATGCACTGCTTGCATGAAAAATAGCACGAGTAGTCTGGTGTTATACACAGCTCTAGGATATTGGAATTAAAACAGCAATGACATATCCTATCATTGATTCAGAAATATGTTTCCTGTTCTCGTTTGCAGCCCTTTCAATTCTCAAAATGTAGGCAACATTTTCTTCCAATGTTTTTCCCATCTCAAACGACTCTGTGATTTAGACAACAGCAAGCAGAGCACATGATTAACGGGGCCCGTGAATTGAGGAGGGACAGCTGCTGGGTCACAAAGAGATGCTTTGTGGACATGTTACTACCTGTACAAGAAACTCAACAGATTGATAATTTGTTAAGCTAATTGAATCTCTCTGTGAGAGTTACCGTAACTTTTGGTTAGGTTAGGACATAACCAAGTATTTATACCATGGGAGGGCGGTCAACGGCAAAGCCTTCCTGTACTATGGATAGGAACATTCAGCAAGACTGAGCCTTTGCCAAGAGTCAGGCTGGTGTGCTTGTCCTTGTCACCCTCAGTGCCCTGCTGGCCTCCTTCCATCCATTCCGTGGAGGATGCCACACTCTTCCAAGAAGGCTCGCTTCTTCAGGTTGCCCTCATTATGTGTTTCCAACCTAGCCTGCCCATAGCAGGGATGCATGTCTCTTCATTCCCAAATTCCTCTAACCTGTATCAGGAGGGCTGATGGAAGTCGTTAGACCCTTTCCTGTGAGCATTTTTAATTTTATTGCTATTATTATTTTCATGATTTTCTTTATTTTCAAAATTTTAATAGTATTTTTATTATATTCCGACATTTCACTGTAGGTTCGTTGGCTATCTACTGATTTTTGCAAACAATGACTTTTGGATTTTGCAATAATAGATGTGGGGGCCTCCTCTTTTTCTCTCTCATTCTATTGACCAGAACCACCAGTATAATGTTGCATGTTAACAGAAGGACTAAACATCCTTGTTTTATTTGGACTTACATGGGAATATGTCTAATATGTCAGTATGAGACACATTTGTTTGTTTGTTTTTAAAGATTTTATTTATTTATTTGACAGAGAGAAACACAGCCAGAGAGGGAACACAAGCAGGGGGAGTGAGAGAGGGAGAAGCAGGTTTCCCGCGAAGCAGGGAGCCTGATGCGGGGCTCCATCCCAGGACTCCAGGATCATGACCTGAGCCGAAGGCAGATGCTTAAGGACTGAGCCACCCAGACACCCCGAGATCTGTTTTAGAATGAGATGTGTTTTAGCAAGAAGTCCACGTGGGTTTGCTGAGCAGACACACTGCATTTCTGAGTCTGAAGTCCACAAAAGAGGCTCCAGCCAGTGGGATCGTTAGTGTATAGACAGCATTTAAAACTATAAAACAGTTTCGCTGTTTTATTCTGTGCTCAAACTAAGTGTGTGTGTGTGTGTGTGTGTGTGTGTGTGTGTGTGTGTTTAATTATCTTGAAGCCCCTCCAGTTTTCCTGCCACTTCATAGACATATCCACACTGTTTAGTAATTTACCAGTAATTTACATCTGTTGACCTCCCAGCTGTTACTTGTGGTATCTTCCTCTCTCGCAAAAATCAGAAAACCGAGAACAGATTGACACCTGACAGCGATGCCAGCTCTGCACGTCTGGAGACACTATGTGTCTGACTAAGGGAGTGTTTCCAGCTTATGGGGTGAGAAAGGACTTGAGACATCAAACAACCACAATCTTCCATTTTTAAAGGCTTTAAAAATAATTAGGGAAATGAATTAAAAACAATTATATTTTTAGATGATGAAAACATCCCCTCCAACCATGGACTCTTTGAGGCAACTTAAGAGACCATGTGTGTACTGAAGAAGACTGTAGCTCTTCAAAACCTTACAGAGTCTAAAACAGGTCGAAGGTGTGCACGGAGAACAGCATTTTCAGTGATTCAGATCTGGAGGAATGATTGTAATGAAAGCTAAATTCGGTTAAATAAAGAAAATCTTTTCTATCATCCTCTAGGAAATCCAAAATTTAAAATATTCACAGGCAAGTGTCCCATGTGGGGTATTATTCTCAGCTTCTGTCGCTCACACAAAAGTGAAGTCTTGGTGACATGACTTTCTTAGCTTTCTTCATTGATGGCTTAAGATTTCTTTGTTGTTCAGTTATATCCCGCTGGGCTTTCCTTATGCTCAAAAACACAAATTGTAGTTACTAATCAATAGTTGTTCTTGGGCAACGATTTATATGTTCTTCCGTACCCTGTGTACTTGAAATCACATTCTCAACTCCTTCTTAATCAATTAAAGGTGGTTGCAGGCCCTCGTTACATGATCTGTGATGAAAAAAGTAAACCTCTCTTAAGAAAGTGGGGGCCATGTACTTTTCCTCTGGAACAACTAGATACAGATGGCTACAAAAAGTCTGGTGCCATATTTCTAACACGTACTTAGAGTTCTCATTTGCAATCTCATTGCAAAATTTGTTTTTACAATGGCGAGCAGGAAGCTTGGAAACTGATGCTAAAGGTACTTCCATGTCGTGAGTCATGTCGGCTTGCCGAATACACCCAAAGGTTTGTTCAGCTCTATGAGGAGGAGCGTGTTTTCCTTTCGTTTTATTTCATTTCCTTTTTATTTTGTCATCATTATAGACTCACACGAAATTGCAAAGATAGTACTTGTGGCCTTTACCCAATTGTACACAATGGTTACAGTGTTACGCAATGATTACAATCTCACAGAGTTAAGTACAATATGGAAAGGGGAATTCGAGGTTGGTACAATGTGTGATACTTCTCTTGTTCTGTCATTTTATTACAGGTGTAAATTCATGAAAGGATCAGAGTGTGCATTTATATGAGATGTAATAACATAACTTTTTTTTTTTTTAATTAAAAGTGTCAGTGCTGGGGCGCCTGGGTGGCTCAGTTGTTAAGCTTCTGCCTTTGGCTTGGGTCATGATACCGGGGTCCCAGGATCAAGCCACCTATCGGGCTCTCTGCTCAGCGGGGAGCCTGCTTCTCCCTCTCTCACCCGCCCTCCGCACTTGTGTTCCCTCTCTAGCTGTGTTTCTCTGTCTAATAAATAAATAAAATCTTTAAAAACAAACGAATAAACAAACAAACAAATGTGTCAGTGCTCACACATATAATTAAAGGGCGGCCCCTCAAGACAATTAATTACCTTAAAAGACTACAGTTTTTTTTCAAAGATGGGTATTATGCTCAAAATATATCTGAAGCTCCCTTTCTTGCAATTGTGCTTCAAACTCCCTGAAAAACACAAAAGAAACTCACCCAGAGCATGTACTTTGTCCTGCAATCTTACTGTGTTCCCTATTAAGGTTACTCTTTTGTTCTCTGCTTTGGCAGTGCTAAGCCCTCAATTCTTTTCTTAAACCTACGGCTTTCCCCTTGCCTGCTTCACCATCAGCAAACTGCTTTGCTTCCAGTTCTCTGAGAAAACAAGACCCTTAGACATGAACTCCTTTGACATCCTATTAAAGCCTGCTACAATGGAAGAAGTAGCCTTCTTCTCATCCACGACCACTTCTACTTTCTCCTATCACCTTTGTAAGTGACAGGGTGATAACAAGGGCTTTCCTGCGGGAGGAAGGTCCCCGTTGATGTTTTCTCCTCCTCTGCAGAGTTCATCTCCGAGGACCATGCCATCTCCCAGGACCATGCCATCCCCCACCATGCCCTGCTCAAACCCAAGGCATCCTGCTCTTGGTTGGTCAAAAAGTGCTTTCTCTGCTTGAAGTTAAAAGATGTAACCTCTGAATTGTGAAAAGAGATATATGCATATCCCTCTAATCTCAAGGAGGGAATTTGTATGGGGTTTCGTATTGGTGACTATTTCTTACCAGTGCTGGGGATTTTCAATCTGGTTAATAACTCTGGTAGGTCATGCTCGGGCTTCAGAATAGAATATGCAAAGTCATGTCTGTCTGGTGAGGGACACAAGCTTAATCCAGGCAAAACCGTGCGGCAGTCTCCTTGGTCAGTCACTCGGGTGGAATGTTTGTGTGATAGAGTGTTATAGCAAAGCCTTCCATGGATACTTGGTGGCTGATAGTATGCCTCAAAACAGCCTCTGAGACATAATGTCAAAAATCCAGTTAGTTTTATTAATATTTGAACACATGTATTTCTTTGTGAAATATATACCTGCAGTGTGTGAAGAGGTTTTAAGCTATATACGAATATGCTTCCCTTTGCAGTTTGAATATTTTCATTGTGCCTCGCATAAGGCATATTTCATTATTTTTAATAATAGCAGGCAAAAAACAGAATATTTGATCTGCATGAGCCTGCGATGTATATATCACGCTTTCTCAGAGGAAGCACGCATTTTTGCGATCCAATTAGCAAAATGCTGAAATAATCAACAGTACTTTGGAGAGTCCGTGAACCCAGGGGTCGGTCTGTAAGTAATAGCCACGCTGGTCCAATACCAGTGTTGGCCTCAAGATTGCCCCCATTTCCAAGGCAAATGCTGTTCAAAATTTTAAACCACCTCAGGCTAAAACCTGTTAAATCCGTTATCAGTTCATTTGCAAATTTTCCTTTCTCCCTAACCTGAAAATGTTTGGATTTGTCAATCCATTTAGTTAGCGCTGACTGTGGATTTTTGCTTAGCCTAGGCAAACGGGAAATTGCCTACTCCTTCCAAATCCCATCCTTCGACTCACTCACCGGTCATTTTGCATTTCGTTCCCAGTTATGTTTTGTGTGGGAGGCGGGGTGGCCCACCTGCTCTGTCTCCGAGGTACAGTCAGACTTGTATTTAGAAAGTGCACTGATTTAACGAAAATTACCTTTCTATCCAAATCTGCTAGAAAGCTATGGCGAAATTCCGGTTCACATTAGTCAGCGAAGCAGTGATTTAGAGGTGGTTCAAGTGCTTGGTTCTGTGACAAAAGTCACTGCTTCTTAGCTCCGCAGAGACACCGTAATGAAGTTTCTTGGTTGGAGCAGTGTGGAAAATCTATTTTGTGGCATTTAGAAAAGATAATGTTGCAGGTGCCCACATGCACAAGTGTAATTCCAATCATATTGTGTCTAAATAGGCAAAAATGAAGGAGTAGATTGTATTAAAATGATTCCCTTGTTCACAATCATCCACTGCACCTGCCGAGTTAATGTTGTCTATTAACATCCCAAAGTAATTAGTATTTTAATAAAGGCACCATACCTGGGATGGTTAACACCAACTTGGTAGGTAAATTCTATTTTTTCAGCATCCATCACCGACCTCATCAAAGCTGTTGGTTCAGGTCGCCTATAGGCTTATTGTTCTCCCGAATATCGTGACATCATGTAAGGATCCAGAAAAAAAACGCTCATTGTTCCCAGACACTAATCCCCATATTGAATTCTACACAGCTTATGAAGAGGGGATTTAAGGTGTACTCTAACTTGAGCAATAGGTAGCAAGTGCCTATGTAATAATTTTTGTTTTTAAAGAGCAAGATTGTCTTACCCTGATCTAAAATGCATTGGTAGGGGTGCTTGGGTGGCTCAGTTGGTTAAGTGACTGCCTTTGGCTCAGGTCATGATCCCGGAGACCTGGGATTGAGCACCAATCAGGCTTCCTGCTCGGAGGGAAGCCTGCTTCTCCCTCTCTCACTCCCCCTGTTTGTGTTCCCTCTCTTGCTGTGTTTCTCTCTGTCAAAGAAATACAGTCTTTTAAATAAATAAATAAATAAATAAATAAATAAATAAATAAATAAATAAAATAAGATAAAATAAAATGCATTGGTAAACAATGTAACAAAGCCCTTGGCCGATAAATTAGTGATGTCTCCTAAATGGCCTCTCTATTTCTACTATTTCTTCCCTGTCTTATAGTCCCTGCAGAGCAGCAAATATGAGCCTTCTAACACAGACACCGGGCCATGTTCCTCTGCCTTGATAGTCACTCCAGATCTGACTCAGAATCAAAAGTAAAGTCCTCAAAAGCCCTACAGAGCCTTTCTGAGGTGGAGAGGTGGGGATCACACTTGTTCTCCAACCTCACCCCCATTCTTCCCCTTACTGACTATTCTCTGGCTTTAGAGAGCTCCTGTTGACTTTTTGTTCTCCGTATGAGACACTCTTCCCCCTGTATTTTCATAGCAACCACTCCAAGATCTCTTAATGTGAGATACTCCCCGTAGTACTTAAAACTAAGGCATTCCATGCCGTCCTGGGACCCCTGTTTTCCTTACATTGTTCTCTTCCTTCTTTTTTCCTGTAGATCTTCTCCTTTTCCAGCATCCTCTGTAAGTATTTGGTACACTATATGCTCATGGCTCCCAACTTTGGATGGTGTGACTTAGATTTTTCTACTCTTTGATGGTGCCAAAGTGATACACATTCAGTAGAAATTGCACTTTGGACTTTGATTTTGGATCTTTTGCCAGGCTCTCCCATGACCTGTGGCAGTGTCTACAGTCTCCATGGGTCTCTTGTATTTCTGCAGCCCAGGGTCAGCCACGCAATCACGAAGGTGAATGACCAAAACGTGTAGCCGTTCTGTTTCAACACACCACTCTTTCATCTTCAGTACAGTATTCAATACCTTACATAGTCAACATTCTACCAAGTAAGCTTCGTGTTAGATGACTTTGCCCAACTGGAGGCCAATGTGAGTGTTCTGAGCACATTTAACATAGTCTGGGTGGAGCTCTGATGTTGGGGAGGTTATATGTATTAAATGCATTTGTGACTTAAATAATTTTTCAATTTGATGATATGCCTGTCAGGATGTAAGCCTGTTGTAAGTGGAGGAGTATCTAATTCTCAAGAATTATCAAGCTTCTATTCTACTTGAAGGCTAACAAGTTAGCCTACTGTCATATCATGAATTCTGGCAGAAATCATCAGGCTGGGTCAGACAGTGAGCTCACTAACACAGTGAGCCACATGAATGTCAAATATTTGCACCAGCTCCCCTTGCTTGGAACCCCGCACAGGCAATGTATGTCCAGATGGATGTCTACACACCAACTGTGTAGTGTGACAGCTGATGAACCCGAAGCTTAGAGAATTCAGATTCTTGTATCGTGTGCAATAAATGGTCTACTCTTTGTTTCAAAGTGAGATAGTATCTTTGTCTTCCAAGGCTGCTCATAGGACAGATATTCTGGTTAATAGTGACCAGAAAAGGGGCTGTCAAACTTCAGTAGCAAGGGACCCATGGAGAACTGTCTCCCAACTACAATATAATTTTTATACTTGAGGATATATACTCCCCCGCCATAATAAATTCCCTCAGAGATTTTATTTATTCACTGATACATTCAAAACACAAAGAAAATGGATTTCGACTTTGTTTTTCAATCCTCAGTCTCCCAATCTGCCACTTCCTCCCTTGGTGCCTTTAGTCAGAGTAATCTCTATTAGTATTGGTTTTCTCAATCATAAAATGGGAATGCTAACTAACACTTCCTTAACACACTGTGGTACGAATTTAATGTTCAATGTCAGTAAGTGTTGGAATTCTTCAAGGCTCAGATGTAGACAGGAAATGAAATCTCATCTTGAATTTCATGGCCTGACTTTGGCCATATGTGATCACTTTAGAATTTATTTTGCTAGCCTAATCCTTTTCTCTGACACATAGTCCTATGTATCCAATGTGTACCCACGCTGAATTCATTTTGATCTTTCCAAGCTGGGTCCTCTTCCGGGTCTCCTAACACAGTAAATGGCCTCTCCATCCATTTTTTGATGAAAGTCATAATCCATGAGTCATCTTCCATTTCCTTCACTTCCCACTCATCCCACACTCACAGTAAATAACTCATGAGTTCTTGTTCATTTTTCCACTTAAATTTCTTCAGACTCTATTCACATTTTGTAATATAAATCCAAGTCCAGTGATTCTCAACTGTCTCAGATCAATGCCTCCCAATTACAGAGAATATTTTATAATACCTCCCTTACTATACTGAAAAAATTCATACCTAATATGGCCACATTTACACATAAAGTTTCAACACAAAATGAAAATATCTTAATCAAAATATTAAGTACAAGAGATGAACATATGTTAAAGTAATATGTATCTCAATATGCTAGTATCAGGTATGGGTCGACCAGAAGACCTAACAAAGCCACTGGGGGTGTCTGTCCACATACAGAATCATTCTGGATTTGAAAGCCACAAAGTCAGGCTGACCCAGGTCCACCATATTGGACTCAAATGTCAAGAACAGCCTTACCTTAATGACACGATTTTTCCAAAATGGCCCAAACTAGTAACTTCCCACGCAAACTGAAGGAGAGTTATGTCTTCATTTACATAAGAGGTGTATTCCTGGAAAATTCAGTGTACACTTAAACCAGGCTAAAGTACTGTGTTTATATGAGAAATATAATTGGATTCTATCCAGGATTTTCAGATACACGAAAGCATGTTTTTAAGTGGCCATTCCAAAGTTTTATAAGACAGAGACAATTATCCCCTCACATGTAAATTTCCTGCACATTTTAAGATATGCCTTGTAGATCTGGACCCGACCTACTCTTAAGTGGCACTAACCAGTAGTCCTCACCTCCTTGGAAAAAATAAAACAAACAGAACAAAAACATTTCCATTACTCTCCAAAATTGTCACGGAAGGTTATGGCACTCCCATTGAGAACTACTGCTATGGATAAAATTGTCTTTACTCTTAACTCATTAGCTTTCTGACAGTCTTTTAGGCTTCACTCTTACCCCCTCTAATGTATCTCTCTCTCAGCCAAGGCTATTTCTGGATTATTTCACTTGTATTAGTCTGGATTCTCCAGAGAAACAGAACCAATAGGATATGGAACTATATATGAATTTATTACAAGAATTGGCTCATGAAATTATGGAGGTTGAGAAGTCCTAAGATCTGCAATCAGCAAGCCAGAGACCCAGGAGAGCTGATGGTGTGATTTCCAGTTTGAGTCCAAAGACCTGAGAACCAGAAAAACCTGATGATGAAAGTTCAGGTCCAAAAGCCAGTAAGTTCAAGACCATATACAAGCCATTTTTTTCTAGTTAGTGTCTGAATTCTGGGGGAGGGGGGAGGAAATCAATGCCCTAGCTCAAAGTTGCCAGGAGGTAGGAGTTTCCTCTTATTCTGGGGAAGGTCAGTCTTTTGACCTATTCAGGTCTTCAACTGTTTGGATGAAACCCACCCATATTGGGGAAGGAAATCTTAGTTTTGCTCATTTACCATTTCAAATGTTAAGATCATCTGAAAACACCTTCACAAGTACACCCCAAAATATTTTTGTCCATATATCTGAGAACCTTGTGACCCAGTCAAGTTGATACATGAAACTAACCAGCATTGTTGCCATTTTGTTTTCTTAGGGCATAAAAGTTTTGCATGACTTCTAAGACCTTGAGCTATCTAACTCTTATTTGCTCTCAAGTCATTTTTCCCCATTTGCATACCCACTTACACTTTAGTCACACTGACCTTTTTATTCTTCAGATTCAGTATGATCCCTTTCACCTGACAGGGACTGTGTGTATCTATTCTCACTGTGTACTCTTCCTAACACACCAACTTTCCAAGCCAACCCCAAATTAGAGCTTCTCTGCTTAGAAGCTATAGGCTTTTGCTTAGAAGATACAATAACCTTTCAGAAGAATTTATCTTAAACCTCTCTACGTGGCCAAAGGTGACATTAAAAATATTTAACAAGTGAGACATGGGAATCAATCAATCAAAACACATGCCAGCTACCAGAGAAGCATCCAAGGGACAACAATCTATTAAGAGTCCAAACAACAGTTGTTGGATCATGTTGTGCTCTGGGTTCGGATTATCTAGGACATTCCTGAGGAGAGTAGAACAGTCAGCGAAGGTGGGCACTAATGGACTTGGAGAATCAAATATTTACTAACTCTTACCTAATTTAATATTTTGAAACCAGTACGGCTGTTGAGAGAAAAACAAATTATATAATAATAAATTTTATAATTATTTTATAATAATAATAATTGTTATTATTATTATTGTTATTATGAACCATCAGTTACATGCCAGTATTTCGACGGAGATGGAATTTACCTATAGATATTGATAGCACTCTCAATCATCTCTGCTCCAGGAAGAAATCATGTAGAGCATGTAGCTGGGGAATTCTCCTTCATTATTCCTCGCACAATTATAATTTTGCGTTCATTTGTAAAATGATTTGATTGAGCTTTCTACTATGAGATTGCAGTGAAGGCAGGAACTGTACTTTTTTTTTTTTTTTTAAAGATTTTATTTATTTGACAGAGAGAAACACAGCCAGAGAGGGAACACAAGCAGGGGGAGTGAGAGAGGGAGAAGCAGGCTTCCCGCCGAGCAGGGAGCCCGATGTGGGACTCGATCCCGGGTCTCCGGGATCATGACCTGAGCCGAAGGCAGTCGCTTAACCACTGAGCCACCGAGGCGCCCCAGGAACTGTACTTTAACACACCACGCCATACTAAATACCAAAGTATAATGTGTGCCATGTATTGAAGTCAACAGATATTCACTGACAGGATGGACTTAAACGTTTTTCTTCAAGTGAGTACTCAATGCACCTTAATTTCTTTTTTCCTTTCTGACTTATCCCCAAGCATGACCTGATATTAATTAATTCATTCATTCATTCATTCACTCATTCTCATTCATTTAAATCAGCACACATCAATAAACTCCCAGATATTAGCCAGCTGAAAATTTAAGGAGCAAAACTTGAAATTACCTAGGAAGTCTTGGAATTCCCCTCTCCAGTTCTAATGTGCTAACAAGGACAATGGCAAGGAGACTTATTTTCTTGATATAATTGCTTCTATTTCTTACCCTCTGAGCATTGGGTAAACTTAGCCCCAGATCTCAACTTCTGTTTTCCCTCCCACACCAAGCACTCTGGTATATTGAACGTATTGCCAATGTGTGTGCTCACACCCAGCAGATCCATCACGGAGGAAATGGAACTCCTTGCTTCCATAGCCTTTGGGACTAAGATTTAAATAACAGCCAGGGTAAAAGACAATTAATGACCTTAATTATCAGCTCAAAAAAAAAAAGTTGTACAAAGAAGAAACTGTTTCTAAAGAAAAGACAGAGAAATGGTTATGCCTACTACCAAAATTAATTAGGACTCCACCATCCAAGACAAATGCTCAGGCTTGTCTTCAAGTATAATTTATATACTTTCAGACCTCAAAATTTCCAAACAAAAGAGATCTGCACTTTTTCTTGTACTTATTATCTGTCTGTTCAATTCTCCCCGTGAAGTTGATGCCTCTGTGAAACTAAATATAATTGGTTTATGGAAACTGAACAAAAGCCTAAATTCAAAGCACATTTTTAAAATCAAATTCATTAATTTGGTTCACTTACTCATTGACCCCAGTCCCCAACTCTACCATCCTTTGTGCTATTCTGTGTTTAAACCTAAAACGATGTTTAGATAAGCTCACAAGTAACTGTGGTGAGAAAATATTTTTGTTTATTAGCCAACATGAATTTCCCACTATTTCTGCACCTCTCTTCTTCACCCGTCCTCACCCTTCCCCCAACCAACCAAGCCAGAAAGGACATTCGGCCAGCCTTGCCTTAAGACAGATATCTACTGAAGTCAACAATGAGTGAGGAACAAAAATCTTGGCTTTTGGCTTTTAAAATAAAAAGGCGAGACATGGGAAGGAAATAGATTTGAAAGAAAGCAAGAATAAAAAACCAGAGCAGTGTAACCCCTAGAGTCTAGGCAAAATTTATCACATGGGGAGAAAAGGAGACCAAGTAGGAGGAAAAAAGAAAAATTTGGGAGAAGGTCTGTGTACCTTCTCCTTTATCCTTATGAGCATACTAGGGAGGGGGTGGATATTAGAATTCCTGGATTAGTCTGGAAATCTAAGAGCACAGGGAAAGTGTATCTTTCAGCCACAGAGAAGCACGTGAGATGAAACGTGGCTCAAGAGATGTCAGCCTGCAGTAATAATGACCAAGAATCAGATGCTTGGCATCCCAAGCATAGCAACATGAAAGTTCCTAGAACTTGGATGGCATGGAGAGGAAATCAGGGTAGGAAAACTAATTTGATTGCAGTTGCTTTTTATAACCAAAAGGAAGGAGCACAAAGTGGGAATTAGAGTGATATAGGAAAAATTAAAAGATTATTTTTTATACCTTTGGGGAGTTTGATGGACAGGTCTTAGGTAGTGTCATCAAGGGACTCATGTCTCCTTACAAACTTCAGTCTTCTCTTTCAACGTGGGCTGCTATAACAAAGCTATAAACATCAGAACTTTATTTCGCACAGTTCTAGAGTCTAGAAGTCCAAGACCAGTGTACCTGCATGGTTGAGTTCTGGTAAATATCCCTCTTCTGAGGTATGGGTGCCAGCTTTTCTTTGTGTCCTAACAAGGTGGGAAGAGAGCTCCCAGACTCTCAGACCTTTCCTTTTAAGGGCACTAATCCCTCCTTTGAATGCTCCATATTCCTGATATCATCACCTTGTAAAGGCCTTACTTCCAAATATCGTCATCTTCAGATTAAGATTCCAACATATGCATATGTGTTGGGGTGTGGGGTTGTGGGCACAAACATTCAGTCCATTTGAAGATTTGGACAAGGACATCAAGATTTATTGACATTTAGATTTTCCTATAGTATGCCATGATAACAAGTTGTAGAACATTAAACAAATAATTTTAAATGAGAAGAAAGTTGAAGGGGCATACCACGGTGTCATGTGATATCTTGCTCTATTTGCTCAGCCTTCAGACAGTTCCATATTACGGACATAGACAAGGCACCTATGGGGTCCCACCTTCCCCAGAATCACTACACTGGAAAGTATATAGGACTCAAGACCCAAGAAGGGGTCTTGAAGCGACAGAAGACAATTAAGTAGGTAGTGTCTTCTGTTCGTCCAGAGCCAATTCCATACCATGCATGTGAGAGGGACGTTGTATAAAAAAAGAACCATTTTTGATAAAAAAAAAATTAAATCATGAGTTATTAAAGAGGTAAATCCATGGCTAAAACAAAAAAAAAATGTGTAAAGATACAGGAAATTTCTCTGGTTCCATCTCACTCACCAGTCTGGACTTACCATGCAGAGAGGCAGGTAGAGTAAGGGCCCTCCACCAGAGCCTTCCTGCCCTCTGTGCTCTTTGCCAGCAAGATCCACAGACTCATGGCTCTAACCTTGTGGGTTTCCCAATTCCTCTAATTCCCTCACTCTATGCTCCAGCTTGCAAACAATATCACATAGACCTTGAGTTTTAGAATGAATGTTCTAGAAGGGCACACTGAAGTATTTGCATAAGGTGAGACCTCTAGCTCACTGCCCGTGAGTCTGGCTCCCTTCAGGTCCTACCGCTCCGCTTCTTGAATCAGGACACAGTTCACCCACATGGAAGCCACAGGTCAGGGTGCAGAGGTGATGGGAGGCAATCAAGAGGGATATATTACTTCTTGAAAATCTCTTCTTGTGCTTACATGAATATATAATGGTTTACGATATGTTGCTGGAGTATTCTAACCTAACTTAAGTGGCTAGTCCTAATTCCATTATGCATGTCCTCTCTCCCCGTGGATGGAGGACATTTTTCTTCCTGGACAAGGCTGAAAGAGTGACTCCTAGAAATATTCTGATGCTATTAAATGAACCTACCTAATAATCTACCCCATCAGTGTTTGCCCTAGTGTGTTACTGAGCCTGAAGAACTTCCTTAAAGGTGGATGGGAAGCCCTCTTCTGAGCTTCCTGAGCTGGTCGAGAGGGGCTGAGATTGAGAATTGGCAGCAGGACCCTAAGAATGTTTGCTTTTTTAAAACAGCCCATTTCTTCCAATGAAAGGGTGAAAGCAGCTTTCCTAGCCCTTGAGAAACCCTGACCCATAAACATGATTCCCCAGCATAAGCCTGGATGGCATCAAAGTGCTTTGGGGTTCCTTGGGTGTGAAAAACCTCTGAATTTTATCAGGGTGAACTGATCTGGGATTCTACCCTGTTGGGTGAGCAGAGATCCCCACTGATTGGCGGGCAGAGGAACGGGCTGGAGCCCCAAAAACCCGCTGAATAAGGCTCAGCCGTGTGTGCAAGGCGGGCGGGGGGCACACCCAACTTATGACCGACTCTGTTGATAATCTCGTGGCATATGGCTCTGTTGTGTTTATTTGCAGGGGGACAAGGCTGGTGCATGATGCATCACAAGCGATATACTATACATTTTCCCAGGATAAATGGAATATGTCCATTTTGTCCCATCTGGATCTTGTTATTACTTTTTTTCCATGATTAGCATTTTGGCAGTTTTCACTCTTCCATTCTGCTGTTCTATGCACCCAGGGGAGGTGTGGACTTGAGTTCTTTCCAAATCCGGGTAGTGTTGTGTGGAGAAAACCCACAGATGAGAGGGTACTTTCTTTACAGTGCATTCTCTGTGTTGGGAGAAGGAGGGGGAGAGGAGGCAGAGGTAGCAACCGTGCCCTGCAGCCGCTGAATGCACCACGACATCAAGACACGCAGGAGTCACCCAAGGTGGAAAAGTTCTCACCGGTGATGGTCAGGAGACAGATTTTCTGTGCCCCAGAAGGAGCTGAGCTTGTGAAATTCCCCACATCCCGTTTTTCTGAGCTGCAGAACGAGGCCCTGTTCTCAGGAATTTACTGTGCTTTGCTTGACATCAAAATGGGGTCACAATGTTCATTTGACACCTTGTTAATTTATGCTGCAACAAAAACCAAACCAAACCAAATTCGCTCGTAGGCAGTAACATGATTTATTCTTTGTAAATAATGCTAGAACAGACCCAAAGTCTGTTTTTCATTTGGGGTGAGGTACTGCAGGAGAATGTGGATGCAAAACAGCCCAGGGGGTAAAGGTCTATTTTTCACTTGTGAAATAGATAGAACTGACTCAGAAGTCACAGCATCCCTGTGCTTTAAAACAAATTGTCTGTGACTCTTTTTAGTTTCCTATTTAAACAAAGGTGGCCTGTAATTGATATTTTCAGGTAGGACTTCGTATCTCAGATTGAAAATCCCTTGCTGTTTTCTTTCTCAAAGTATATTTCTATTCAGATTTTTACCCATATGCATAGACTAAATTCTCACTTGCACTACAGAAATTCATTTTAAATGTGTAGAATAAGGAAATTAGAAGCAAATGTGATAATACGCAAAGCAAGAGAGAAAAATCAAGAAACAGCCTTTTGGAGTTCTGATTAAGGATTAGTGCGTGTGACCATCTGTATGAGGAAGTGTGTCAGGATTCGGTTACTGGGGACACCTTTATTATTTCGTGCTAGTGCAATTGTGTATTATATATAACTTAAGCACTTCATACATTTTTGATGCATCATTGGAGATGATGCGCCTCCTTCCAATGATGAAAGTATTTATTTCAAAATAAAACCCCAGGTTTTCCAGTTAAAATATTGTTCTGATTTCTATATATTTTTTTAATTGTGTTTATTTATTTGAGAGAGATTGAGAGCATGAAAGAGGGGACGAGGGACAGTGACAAGCAGAACCCAGGCTGAGCAGGGAGCCCTGCTTGGGGCTGTATCCCAGGACCCCAGGATCATGATCTGAGCCGAAGGCAGCTGCTACACTGACTAAGCCACCTCGTTGCCCCCCTGATTATTATATTTATATGGTTTCTGTAACGACCGAATCTTCTTTTGGTGCAAATCACTCCGCTGATACTATCTATCAATCTATCAACCTGTGTCTATCTATGTGATATATAATATATTGCCAATTGATGTATTAGTTCAAAATATGAGTTCTCTCCATTTTCTGCCTCTGCAGAAATATGACTGATTGATTCTATTTCTAAAATCAGACACAGCTCCAGCCCCTGAAACAATTCGGATCCACGGGCAGGAGTGGTAGAAAAACATGCAGCTGCCTCTCCTCCTATCTCCTCACTATCCCAGTCCTTTGGTGGTTAATGTTTGTCATACCTTAAGTCACTGGAGTATTCAGTAGTCCCTGGAAAGCTTGTATAGATGACAGTCTTCCTTGCTATCCATCCATCAATGAGCCTGAGGGATGGAGCCCAGGGATGTGTATATTAAATGACCTTTCAGGTGCTTCTGACCCAGATGATCCTCAAATCACACTTCGAGAAACAGTGCTTTAAAATCTGTGTGATCCTGGGGCGCCTGGGTGGCTCAGTTGGTTAAGCAACTGCCTTCGGCTCAGGTTATGATCCTGGAGACCCGGGATCGAGCCCCACATCAGGCTCCCCGCTCAGCGGGAAGCCTACTTCTCCCTCTCTCACTCCTCTCTCACTGTGTTTCTCTCTGTAAAATAAATAAAATCTTTAAAAAAAAAATCCGCATGATCCTGTAATCAAGACCAAATCACAGGCTTTCCTACGATGCCTCAATACTCCTGGAATTAGGTTTCCCTGGAAGAGAACCAGGAAGCTGTTATCTTCTCAGAAATGAGTTATCCTGGGACGCCTGGGTGGCTCAGTTGGTTAAGCGACTGCCTTCGGCTCAGGTCATGATCCCGGAGACTCGGGATCGAGTCCCACATCGGGCTCCCTGCTCGGCGGGAAGCCTGCTTCTCCCTCTCTCACTCCCCCTGCTTGTGTTCCCTCTCTGGCTGTGTTTCTCGCTGTCAAATAAATAAAATCTTTAAAAAAAAAAAAAAAAAAAAAAGAAATGAGTTATCCTGAGGTTGCAACGGAAAGGAGCGTCATGTTAGCTGGATTTCTGACACCAGGGGACGGACTTTCTGAGCAATGACTTCCCAGTGCATCCTTCTTACAGCCCTCCCTCCATCCCCATCCACCTGTCTTCTGATGCCTTCTTGTTGACCCTTACTGGAATCACATTTGAACGTGCTCTGCCTTTTTGGACACTGTGTCTACTTGTGTGTTTATCCCTAGGCAGTCAGACTCTATGCACTGGTCATTCCCAACAGGGCTCTCTGGATCGAACAGGTGACATGGGCCAAGTTTGAGGGGTTTGAGGGGCTACCTCTTCTATGTGCATGTAGGATCAACAAGTTTAACAAACCTACCTCAAGGCAGTAAATATCAACCTTTCCTAGCTCTTTGGGATCTGGGGTTAGGCAATAGTTAAAGCATATGAATCGTTAAAGAAAAGTTGGTTAAGTGGACTTCATCAAAATTAAAAGCTTCTGCTCTTTGGGAAAAAGCTATAAAAATGAAAAGAAACCACAGGCTGGTAGGAAATATTCACAAAACACGTATGTAATAAATATATAGTAATGGACTGGTTTCAGAACATATAAAGAACTCTTAATAATTAAGTAATTGATCTATCAATAATAAAATACATTTAAATGGATAAAAGACTTGAACACACGCTGCGTCAGGAATGTTATATGGGTGGTAAATAAATGTCAAAATATGCTCAACTTCATTAGTCATTAAAAATGCATGTTAAAACTTCAATGAGATATCACTCTAAGGATGGTAAAAAGAAATAAAAAATGTCATGTTTTGTTAACAATATGGAGCACCAGCAACTTCATAAATTTCTGTGGTGATGAAAAATGGTAAAACCAATTCTAAAAATAGTTTGGCAATTTCTTACCAAGTTAACATGTGCTTACCAAACAACCCAGAAATCCCACTTAAAAAAGAAATGAAAATCTATACCCATACAAACACCTGTTTGCCTATGTTTAGAGCAATTTTGTTTATAATCATTGAACACTGAAAATAACTCAAATGTCCGTCAACCATGGAATAGATCAACAAATAGTGTTACAGTGAAAACAATGGGATATTACTCAGCAAAAAAAACCCAATGTTTCATCAGCAATGAGATGGATGGATTTCAGATGCATTGGTTTGTGAAAGAAACGAGACCCAAAAAGCTAAAGATTTGATAAATCCATTTGTGTACTATTCTAGGAATAGCGTAGCTAGAGGGACAGAAAGTAGGCCTCGGGCTGCTAGGAGCTTAGAGTGGGGGAGATGGCAAAGGTGCAGGAGGGGTCTTTCCAACATGATAGGAACAATCTGTTTTTATTATTATGGGGGTGACATGACTGTGTGCCTTTGTCAAAACTCACAGAAATGAACACCTTTAAAAAGATGATTTTGGGGGGCGCCTTGGGGTGGTTCAGTGGGTTAAAGCCTCTGCCTTTGGCTCAGGTCATGATCTCAGGGTCCTGGGTCCATCGGGCTCTCTGCTTAGCGAGGAGCCTGCTTCCTCCTCCTCTCTCTGCCTGCCTCTCTGTGTACTTGTGATCCCTCTCTGTCAAATAAATAGATAAAACATTTTTTAAAAAAAGATTTTTTGTATGTAATTTATACCTCAAAAAAACTTCAAAAAATGAAATTCTTCCAAATACAGCAAAAAAAATAATTTTTATAGAACCTCAATGTGACTTTGCAGTGTAATCTTGAGCCCCCTTTCCTCGTATGCTCTTTGAAGATAGCAGCATAATTTTCGCAGTTCAATTTCTTCCAACTGAAATCCTGTAATTATTAAAATCAGACTTCTCCTGACCTCATAGTAATAGACCATGAGTTAGCTGAAAATATCTCCTCTTAATAGTTTTCAAGGATCTGAAGGTGGGGAAGGGAATAGAGACTCTAACGTTTTAAAAAGTTTTATTCCATTTCTTCTGGAATTCCTGGTTTCTGCTGGAATGACGTGGGTGTTTCCTTCAACACGCTTCTGACACAGAGGAATTGGATTGTGGCAACACCACACCAAGGAGGATTCCATGTGCTTGGCTTATTCTCATGTTTAAGTCACCGTTAATAAAATAAACTCTTTTAAGAATCAGCCCACTGCTTGCTGACCATGCTCTGGCCACCTGTGGGGTCAGCAGGTCACTAGAAGATTACTCCTAACACAAATAATCCAGCCCATGCTGTCTACCCCATCATGGAGATTTAGTTATCATGGCTATTGGAAAAGCAGGGGCTGGGAGGCAAAACATCACACAGATGGGCTCTTTGAAAATCCACCACATTCTGGCTTTTTCAATCTTTAGAACTGACTTCAATATTTAGACCTTGGTTGGAAAACCCCTGAAGCGAAGATAATGGAACCCAACTGCGTGGGTATAGCTTTTCCACGTCTTCCCATGTGAACCATACCATCTCTTGAGAAAAACAAATCACCATCACCATCGATGCTGTGGCTGACACTATTCAGTACTGCAAGATAGAACAAATTGGTTTGTTTAAGTAACACCTCTCATGAATGCACTAATTTCCAGCATGATGGATGTGGGAGTCTTATCATCATCCGAGTTTCTCAGTGATGAGAAAGGGGTGCTTGGAGCTTCGCTGAGGCTTTGTTGAAAATTAAATATTCACAATTGTTAATTAAAAATGGATTTAAGGAAGGAGTAGGTTATGGATTTATCTGCATGAATGCGACCATCTGGGTGAGGACAGTTGCATCTTTCAGCAGAGGGGAAAAACAAAATGAAACAAACAAACAAACAAAAACAACCCCACACCATTTCTGGTAATCCGGTTAGAGGGAGGATGAGAATCAAAGGCTAGGAAAGGTTTGATATTTTTGAAGGCTGTAATCATCACTCATTAATCCAACAATCATTTATAGGGTGCTAACTACATGCAAGGCAGTGACTTAAGCCCTATGGAAATAATAAGAACAATCCCTGCTTTCAGATGTCTCCATAAAGAGTAGCATGACCTCACTGAAGATTCAGCCCTGGGCACTTAAATTATGAAAATGACCTGCCAGCCTCATCAGAATAATCATTTCCAATCCAATAATTGAACAGTTTCTCTTAAAACTTCAATAGTTAAAATATCACTGAACTGGAGAGGGAATAGAAGCAACAACCCTTTCATGAACTAGAAAATCATGTAGAAAATATGTCTTTGGGTTAAAATAAAGCCAAACTTCTGAAACTTATGCCAGAACCATTTTTAAAGCAAGTTCTTACTCATTAATAATCACTTTTACTTAGAACATACATAAACATGTCAGGAGTATTTGTTTAATGAGGTAAACATTGCCAGCTAATGGTAGACTTGCCTAATACATTAAATTCATAGTCTTCTATAGGGTGTTGTTACTGTGCATCTTTTTAACTATAATAAATAAAACAATTGAAAATAAAGCTCATGGGGAGAGTAGAGATGTGTATTTGTGTCACTGAGTGGGAAACAAACATCTGATTTGAACAGGTTGTTCTATATTAGTTGTGATTGACCCATAATTATCACAGAAAATGCTCAGTTTTTAGCCCAGAAATTATTTATGTTGTTTTGCTTCCCAAACAAATACCTATCAAAAAAAAAGTATAGGGAGGCATCATTTGTTTGTGATTAAAATAAAATATAGTCAATGTTGTATTTATTGGAATACCAGATGGATATACTGTTTTGGGATTTGTTAGTTACAGGAGGAGAATAGACATGTAGTGGAGAGTGTATGAATAGAGCTAGGTTTTATTTTTATCAGTTCAAACTGGTTTATTGTGTTTGTGACTGGGTGCGATGGGGAAAGGCTCTGAGAGCCATGACTTGGCACACATTAGGTGCCTAATGAAATGTCTGCTGAGGTCAAAATATGTATTCAGAGAATATAAGATTCACTATAAACCAAAAATACCAACCAAGACCAACTGATTTTCATAGAGTCAGAAGAGAATTTGTATTCATGCAGAGCAACATGTGGGAATGCTATTTATGGCAATAAAGAATTACATCTTTAATTACAATATGTAAGAAGCAATATGTAATTAGATTCACAAAATAACATTATTTCCATATCTGTGAATGGTATGTAGGAAAATGCCTCTATTTCTTTGATTTTATAAAATTACTGCCTTCATCCACACCAAACCTCTTTGCGTGCTATTTGGAGGTAGAAAAATGTTACCCAAAAAGCATATTTTTTTCTTCAACAAAAACCCAAGTAGTTTTGAGTTCAGAGATTATGTTAGGAATTTCTAATTTAGCATAAAGAAGAAGAGTTGGGAATTAGCTGTTTTTTTTTTAAACTACATACCCATATAGTGCATTAACTATATAATTATATTTAACTATATAAATATATATATTTGAACATTCTTTCATGAAAAAAGTGGGTACCATCCTTGAGGGATAAGCGGTTTCTTGGTTATCAATGATAATATTTGATGTCAGATTTCAACTCAGAATTCAGTAAACGATTGTATCCCCTCCTTGAGTGATCTTAATTTACACCCAAGCAGAAAACACTTTTGCAAATTAATCTAATAGCCAAGTTTGTACTGCAATAAATCTTAGGATGAGAAATAGCCAAAGGGTTAGGAATACAAAAGCATGAGCTCCAGAGCTAACAGTTTAATGCTACCTTCAAGAATAAGAGGAAATAAAAAATCCTAAACCTTAAAATGGTTAAGGAAATACTTGGTAGTTTCCTACTAAATTGTTATCCTAGCATTTTTGGAAGAAAGGTAAGTGATATATGGGATTTGGCTGGACATCATCAACCGAAGATATAAGATGTCTGGTCAAGGCTTATTTGTTTGAATATATGAAGTTGGAAAGCAGTTACTTCTAAAATATATCATGTATATTTTTTACTAAAATTTTCTCCCAAAGAGTTCTTACTTTGACTGGGATAATGACACTTACAGATATAAAAGCTGAAGAATGTTGGTTGGTTTTTAATTTTTGTTTTCCAAATGAAACATACTTTTATTTAGATAGTCTTGTGTTCCAGTAAATGTGTGCATATCCTCTTCAATAAGCAAAAGCTGAGGCATTAAATGGAAGGTTGTTTGTGAGATGACAGAATGGAACCTCTTTTTACACAGATACGGCATCATTTAGACCTTGAACAAATATAAGAGTTAATTGCCATCAATGTCCCATCTCAGAATGAAATTGCTTTTCATAAAGCACTTAAAAAAGTTTATACTTGGCAAAAACATTCCAGATTAAAGCTACAAGTAAATTCTATGAATACATTGACAAAACAGCTACTCTCGTGAATGTTTCCAGGAATGGCAACCTATCTTATTTTCCTGACAATAGTTATATGAAGCTCGAAGTAATAGTACCCAGTCTAAACTAGGGTAGCTCATTCCTACTGCCTACTTGAACATAGTGAGATTAGGGTGCAAAAATTTCTTCAAATTTTATGAGATATTTAAGTTCCTCAACCAAATATCTATTTTCAAGTTTGTGTATGTATTTTTGGTTGTAATAGAATTTCAAAACTAGAATATAACAAAAAAGAAAAAGAGAGAGAGAGAGAGAAAGGTGGATCCTGCTTTCTGCCGGATTTTCCATTTTCAATCTTTTTTTTTTTTTTTTTTTTTTTTTTTTTTTTTTTTTTTTTTTTTTTTTTTTTTTTTTACTCTCTCCTAAAAACCTAGAAATCCTAGTTTGGTTTTATGAAAAATAGAACAAGAGAGAGAGAAATTAGATACACACACACACACACACTAACATTTTTTTCATAGCAAGTATCATTAATCTAGTATTGTCATTTTTTTCAAAGGAAGTACTACAGTGTACAAAACATGAACTTGAAATGACATTGGAGCTCATTTTCCAGGCTTCTCACTTGTGCAGCCATGTGATCATACAGAAGTGCCGGGGGGAAATTAGCACCAGTTTTCCCACTTATGGAATATAGATAAGGATACTTTGATTATAGTTCTATTCTGATGAGACACTTCAATGGTATATTTAAAATAACAAATGTAAAAAAGTAAAATAAAATAACCAATGTATGTTAGGTGCTCAGCAAAAATAATCAATGTCATATGTGACAATTGACTGTATGCTACTCAAACAAAAATCTATCTATATCGTAACACAGATTATAAGATTCAGAATAGAATAATTCCATCAGAATAAATAAATATATATTACATATAATGTGCAGATGAAGTAATGGTTTAAATGGTGAATGATCTCTGCTTGTAGAATCTAATTTTTCAGTGAGAAATGTATAGTTAGAAAAAAAATCCTTTTATTCATGTGTGAATCCTTTCTATTTTGCATTTCCTATAAGCAGTGATCCCAGAGTAGGTTTTACGGGGCACCAGATAGATCAAAATCATTAAAGCCTAGGGCCACTTGTGTGGCTCAGTTGCTTCAACATCTGACTCTTGATTTCGGCTCAGGTCACGATCTCAGGGTCATGGGATCCAGCCCCGTGTCAGGCTCCATGTTGGGCTCTGGGCTGGGTGTGGAGCCTTGCGATTCTCTCTCCCCCTTTGCCTCTCCCCCACTCTCTTTCTCAAAACAAACAAACAAACTTCTAAATTGAGCTTAGTAAACATCTTATATTTAAAACTCTAAATTACCATATAGGTACAGTTCAAAAGATACTAAGGATATTTCTAGTCTGGACATGATAACATAGACTCCTTTATTCTCACTTATTTACCCAATGTCCCTATAAAATCTGTAAATGCCACGAGGGTCAACCAAACTGAACTGGTTTCAAACACCAACCAACAGATGGTCCCTCACATCCAACACTGCCTAACCCCTGACTCAGCAAAAGCAGGTAGTTTAGATAGGCTTATTCTCCTTCCAGACCGATCAGACATCCTTCTGGTGATATTGAGAGAGCCTGATAATACCAGGAAGAGGAATCATTCGAGAGCCCCACCAACAATTAGCAGCCAGGAGAAGCACTCTCATTCGCACTGGGAATGGGATCATCAAAAGGTACCAAGAGGGCATGGCAGACCTGGGAAGAGAGACCCAGCTACAAAAAGCAACTTGGTCCCAAGAAGCCTTTTTGGCCCAAGACTGCACCCAAAGAGAAGTATAGGTCAACAAGAGCAGACTAGGGGGAGGCAGCCAAAGCAAGTGGCCTGATCCTGAACCTCCTTATCCAGAGATACTATGCCACATGAGGCCACCCACCGCATTCCTCTCCCATCAAGAGATGCTCAGTGGCCTGGCCTGGGTAATTCCCTTGTCCCTCTTGGGTAATGTTACTAGAGAACTGAAAAGGGAGCCCCAGAGAACCAGATAAAGGAAACAGAACAAAGGAACACAGTAAAGACTCTGAAAATTAAACTGCCTTTGGAACCACAGCCCAAGAGAGTAGGCCAAGGCCACATCATAAGGAGACTGAATGCCAATTAAAATACATGATTTAAGGAAGACATAGTCTCCCACCTTAGCAGACAAAATGTAAAAGATACTGTTCTTCGTGTGCTTTCAAGAAAAGACAGACCCAAGTGTATTCTCTTACTGCTGTATGCACTAGATTAAGCCTGCTGATGCTTATTATTACTATTAGAGATTTTGTTTTTTAATTTATTCAAGACAGAGAACGAGTAGGGAGAGGGGCAAAGCGAGAGGAAGAGAGAATCTCAGATAGACTCTTCGCTGACTCCCCAGGGCAGGGCTCGCTCTCATGACACTGATCTTACGACCTGAGCCAAAATCACGAGTCCGACACTTCTCTGACTGAGCCCCCAGGTGCCCCGAGCCCGTGAATTACTTTAGTAGCCATTGTCTGTCTACTCTAAGTGTCTCAAATTAAGATGGTTTTAGTAAATATAGAAACTTGTCACACAGTATTGCAAGAACGGGAGAAGCAACAGAGAAGAAAACGTTGCCATGGTTGATGAAGGCCTTTTTGCTCCTGACGGCTCTTTCGGGCACTGAGTTAAGAGGCTGAGGAACTGCCATTATTACCAGTACTAACTGGAGCCTTCCCACGTTGGTATATTTTAACCTTTCATCTATTCAGGAATGTTCTCTGTCACTCTTTCTTTAAACAATGATGTGGCCCACCCATTTCCTGAATTCTCTCCTTCTGGGGATCTCCACCGCTCTATCCATCCCTTGATCTCTCCATTAGAGTTGAGATAATTCCCCACATAATCTTTCCAACTACAAATTTTTCTTTCAACTCTATCTTCTCTGCCACTAAATTGGCCAGGTTAAAAATGATCCTCATTTTACTTTTCATCTCTGATGGGGCTGTTTGATTCTGCTTCAAATATGCCTGCCCATTCTTTGTAGACTTTTATTCTCCACAAAGTATTCAAGGGTTCTGTTTTTAAGTACAGCGCCATTTACTATTGTATTTGATAATCTGAGTAGAGGAAGCATTTGCAGCTCTCTTTTCGCACTGTGTTCTTCTGCTGGTTTTCCCTCAGGGTGCTCTTTTTCCTTCTGAATTTATTAATTTTGTTCCTTGGTCTCCTTTTACTAAGAATTATACTTGTATGATTTATTTGAAATCTGGAAGACAGTGAAGCCTTCCAGGGAGGCTCTGGGTTTGTTTCTTCTAGGGCTTTTGGACAAATACAAATGTGGGATTACTTTAAACTTAATCATTGATTTATGGTTTTTGGACCACAGAGCTAAGAATTGAGCCTGCAGATCCAAAGGCAAGCTTGCTAATTTATGGTTACAAAGTCTGAGTGGTTATCCCAGGTCCCAGCTCACCATCAAGGTTAAAATAGTCCATTTTTCCTTGTAATCTGTTTGGGGTAGATATCTTGAGGGACTGGTTTATTCCCATTTCTACTTCTCTTTCAAGGCATAAGATTTTGGCTTCCCAGATTTATGGAAGGAAGATTGTATTTCAGGTAATGGACTTTTCCTCCTGCATCCAAGCCTGGAGGCCTTGCGAACAGATGGGTGGGCTCACCTGGCTTCTCAAGTTCCCTTGGCTAAAACCAGTTTCAGTGCTCTGCTAACCTCTCTGGAGACCCTCACTCATGCATTCCCTCATTTATTTCTTAATTACTTGCCTTCCCATTAACACTTTTAAGGTGATGCTTCATATGTTTTTCCAGCATTTGGGGTTATTTTCAGTACAAGATTCCTACTTAGAACTAAGTGAAGTCCCTTTCTTTGGACAATTAGAAAAAGTCAGTGTCTTGGCATCTTATCCTTTAAACTTTATTAAAATGAAAAGACTGTAGTGGAGCTAGGGTTGATAGAAATGGAAAAGAGTATATGTAAGAAAATGACACTCTTTCATGTAGAGCTGATACTGTGCCCTGGATTAGGAGTATTTATTGCTGAATTCTGCCATTGACTGGTTTCCTCAATGATTTGTTATATATGATCAGAAGCAAACGTGTAATGGTGGAGGATTTCAATGTGATCCTAACTATATAAACTTTTACAACTGAGATTTATATTCCAAGTACCAATCACCCTTCCCCTACATGATACAGTAGTGTCCTATCAGGTTTTATGTTCACATATGCCCCAATTAATTTGATTCTTTATGTAGCAGTTCAGAAACAGTAGTATCATAAATTGGTATTTGTGGTTAAATATTTCAGAAACGAAGGTGTTTCTGAAACACTCTTCTGCCTAAAACAAAAAAAAAAGAAAGAAACAGAAAGAAAAAAAAGAAAGAACAACAGGAAAAGAAAAAAATGAAAGCCACTCATAACAGCAGAAATTCAAAAGACATGACAGAAAACAATATCATGAATATAGAAGACAGTGTGAGTGAAATTAATTTTAAGTGGAAAATGATAGCTATAAAAGTTATCTAGCACGTACATAATTCTTCTTTCAGAATAAAACCCTGAAAAAATGGAATTGAATTATATTCCCTACCACAAGAGAAGCAGTAAACTTTTCAAAAATAAATAATACCTGAATCTGCAGACTGAATTTACACCAGCACACTAAGTACACTGTGTACTGAGAAAAATTGATACAAGGCAATTAATACTAAGTCATGTCCTTAAAGTAATTGGACTTTAAGGCAAAGAAATATTTTCTTGGGAATCTGGGCATTATAAAACAAAAAGGTATCAACAAGGAGAATCAATAAGGTTGGCATCATTCTTCTCCGGGGGAATATTAAGTGACAGAAGGGAATAAAACAATCGATACATACAAAGTCCTTGGGGAGAGGATATGTGAACCAAATGCTTTTATATAAAGGCAACAGGGAGGTATTTTTAAATGTATAATACTCAGAAAAAATGGTCCCTGGGAGCCCTGGTGGGAGTAAAGGTGGAGGACACTCTTCGGTGTTGCAATTTAACTAAATAAAAAATGAATAGCGGGTCTCTGGGTGGCTCAGGCAGTTAAGCATCTGCCTTAGTTCAAGTCCTGATCCCAGGGTCCTGGAATCGAGTCCCACATGGGACTCCCTTCTCATTCTCCCTCTGCCTCCCTCTCTCTCTCTCTTTGTGTCTCTCATGAATAAATAAATAGATACTCTTAAAAAAAAAAGAATAGAGGGGCAGGCTATGGTAAATTAACTAGTGTCCAACATCATGCAGTTCAGTATAGACTTAAAGATCATGAACTGGGCACAGTGCTTATAAGAGAATGCTAACGTTACAAAATGTTATAAAACTTGACACATAAGTATCACGTACATGAACATCATAAAACAAAGAAAGGTGAAAGGAGGTTGAATGCTTTTTCTTTCTTCACTTATCAATGCTTTACAATTTTCATTACCCTTGTCTTTAAACTGTGAATTATTTATCTGCTGGCAGTCTTTTGTTTGTTGGTTTTTAATTTTATCGACACATGAATAATATATTATAATATGAATATAACATTTATTTTATATTCTAATATTATTATGGTGTAATATTATTACCAAATTTTTGCAATCTGAGCAAAACTGTAAGAATCAGCAGGTGGAGAGTTCTGAGTAGGTTACACACTTTTATTATTTTGCGGGTATAGATATCTATAATATTAATTTTTTGGCTTTCTTGAAGTATAAGTGACAAATAAAATTGTGGGCTATTTAGGGTATACATACTTCTAGTATACATAACCATTGTATATACATACACATTGAATCAAAGTATTCCCTCATTGAGTTAATTAACAAATCCATCATCTCATATGTTAACTTTTTTTTTTTAATTCCACATATAAGTGATAGTGGGCAACATCTGTCTTTTTCTTTTTTTTTTTTTTTAAGATTTTATTTATTTATCTGACAGAGAGAAACACAGCTAAAGAGGGAACACAAGCAGGGGGAGTGAGAGAGGGAGAAGCAGGCTTCCCACCGAGCAGGGAGCCTGATGCAGGGCTTCATCCAGGGACTGGGGGATCATGACCCGAGACAGAGGCAGATGCTTAACCAACTGAGCCACCCAGGCGCCCCCTGTCTTTTTCTTTGTTTCATTTAGCATGATGCCCTCCGGGTCCACCCGTGTGCCACAGAAGACAGGATTTCTTTCTTTTTGAGGCTGAATAGTATTCCATTATGTATATCACATTTCTTTATCCATTAATCTGTTCATGGACACTTAGATTTTTCCATACCTGGCTATTGTGAATAATGCTGCAATGAGTAGGGGATTACCAGTATTTCCACACGATGAAGATTTTTGTTTCCTATGGATACGGATCCAGAAAGGGCAATCACTGGGTCTATGTATGTGCTCCCCAGGAGCTGCATCAGTTCACATTCCCATCACCAGTGGCCGAGGGCTTTCTTTTTTTCTGCAGCCTCACTACCCTATGTTTCCTCTTGCTTTTTTGATAACAACCATTTTAATAAATGTGAGGTGGTGATATCTCATTGTAGCTTTGATTTGCATTTCCCTGCTGATGAATGATACTGAACATCTTTTCATGTATATATTGGCCATTTGGATGTTTTCTTTGGAAAATGTCAGTTCAGGTCCTTTACCCATTTTTTTTTTTAACTTGGGTTATTTGTTTTCTTGCTATTAAAGTGTGTGAGTTCCTTATGTATTGTAGATATCAGCCCCCAATCAGACATGTGCTTTGCAAATATGTTCTCCCATTGTATATATTACTTCTTAATTTTGTTGATGGTGTCCTTCGCTGTGAAAAAGCTTTTTAATTTGATGCAGTGTCATTCGTTTATTTTTGTATCTGTTGCCTTTGTTTTTTTCTGTCAAAGGCCCCCCTAAAATTGTTGTCAAGACTGATGTCAAAGAGCTTACCTGCTTCTTTCCTCTAGGAGTCTTATGGTTTCAGGCCTTACATTCATTTTGAATTGATTATTGTGTAGGGTGTAAGAAAGTGGTCCAGTTTCATTCTTGTGGGTGTAGCTCTCCAGTTGTCCCAACACCATTTGTTGAAGAGACTATCCTTCCCCGTTGTATATTCTTGGCTCTCTTATTGTAAATTAATTGATCATATATGCAGGGGTTTTTTTCTCGGTTCTCTATTCGGTTCCATTAATCTATATTTTATGCTCACTTTATGCCTTTACAATACTGTTGTGATTACTATAGCTTTGTATTATAGCTTGAAATCTTCTTTCTCAAGGTTGCTCTAGCTATTCGGAGGGTTTTGTTGCTCCATATAAATATTAGATTTGTTTTTTTATATTTCTGTGAAAATGCCATTGGAATTTTGGTAAGGACTGTGCTGAATTGGTAGGTTGCTTTGGGTGGTATGGACATATTAACAATAATCATTCTTCCAACTTATGAACATAAGATGTCTTTCCCTCTATTTGTATCATCCTAAATTTCTTCCACCAGTGTCTTCAAGTTTTCAGGGCATAGGTCTTTCACATCCTTGATTAAACTTATTCCTAAGTATTTTATTCTTTTGGAGGCCACTGTAAATAAGATTGTTTACTTAATTTCTCTTTCTGGTAGTTCGTGTATAGAAACACAACTGATTTTTGTATATTGATTTTGTGCCCTGTGACCTTACTGAATTCCTTTATTCTTTCTTTTTTTTTTTTTTTTTAAGATTTTATGTATTTATTTGACAGAGAGAAACACAACCAGAGAGGGAACACAAGCAGGGGAAGTGAGAGAGGGAGAAGCAGGCTTCCCGCTGAGCAGGGAGCCCGATATGGGACTCGATCCCGGGTCTTCAGGATCATGACCTGCACCGAAGGCAGTCGCTTAACCAACTAAGCCATCCAGGCGCCCCTCCTTTATTATTTCTTTTTTTTTTTTCCTTTATTATTTCTAATAAGTTTTTGGAAGAGTTTTCTCTATGTAATGTAATGTCATTTGCAAACAGTGACAGTTTCATTCATTCCTTACCAATTTGGATGTCTTTAATTTCTTTTTCTTGCTTACTTGCTCTGGCTAGGACTTCCAATACTATGTTGAGTAGACAAATAAGAAAGGCCTTTTATAACAACTCCACAACTAACACCATACCCAACAGTGAAAAGCAGAAAGCTTTTTGGGATTGGGCATCCTTGTCTTGCTCCTGAATTTAGAAGAAAAACTTTCAGCTTTCTGCTAACTTTCAGTTTCATTCCTCTATTGAGAGACATTTGCTGCAGTGTTTCTGATTTGGGCCACTCTAAGCAACCCCAACTTAGATACCCTAAATCCTTAGAGTCCTTCATGCTAGTACCTATCTTTCTACTGTGTTTATCTCTTGAATGAAGTTGTTGGATTGAAAGGATGATGTTGTATATTTAATGTTAACATATGTTGTCATTTTTTTTATGTTTATCTCTTGAATGAAGCTGTTGGATTGAAAGGATGATTTTGTATTTTTAATGTTAACATATGTTGTCATTTTTTTTTAATACTGTAATGCTTCACTTTCTGTCCATCTTTGGATTGGCATGCTCTTTTGTCTATAATCCTAACAGGGAGGTCTTTCTAATTTCTGCTAGTCTATTGTGTACAAGGTAATCACTTTTTTGTTAACATGTATATTTTTATTGATCAGACTACTTGAAAGTATGAAAATATTTTAGTGTATTTTTTTCCATAATATTTTAGTTTTGTGTGTATTCTATAGTTAGGGTTTTTTTCCATTTTCTATTGAATTATTTTTCTATTTTTAAGAATTAATAAATATTAAATATTTGCACATCATCAGATTAGAAATAGTATTGCAGATGAATCAATGTCTATTGACTTATTATGTATTTTTCCATATGTAGTTTTTGTTTATACAAAATAAACTATATTTATTTGTAATACCTTAGTCTTCCAGAATCAATCATAATGATCACCCAGCCCCTAATGTCTTAGTATGCATAGTCTTCTAAATTTCTAAAATTTTCAATTTTTTTCTTTGTTCATTTGTTTTTCATTCTAAGCTTTGGTCCATCTGGAATATATTTTTGTATGTGGTGTAAGATGGGGTTCCATTTTTATTTCTTTCCAGATGGTTGACCAGTTGTGCCTGTGTTGTTTGTTTTTTTTTAAAAAAAATATTTTTTCCATTGAATTAATTATTGCTTTTCTCTGTATTAAAGCTCTACAAACTAAAATCCTCATTTTATGCCTATTTCACTAATCTATTTGCCTTTTCCTCCATCCATATCATATTTACTTCATTTAGTGACAATTTGGTCCTTGTGGTATGATAGGCTATTTCCCGTGTCTGTGTCAGTGCATGTATGTTTGGCTGTGATCCATTTTTCACTGTTGATGCTCTCCCTTTCTAGTCTCTTCTCTAGCAAATGACCCTATTCAGATTTCTACTCTGTCATTTTTGGCAAACTGTATTACCCAAGTAGCAATCTCTCTTTAGTCTGTCTTTCCTTTCTATAATATATGGTTTTGTTTCTTTTCTCATACTTAATGTTATCTACTTTGGCTATCCCTTTTTAGTTAATCAGACTTCCAGGGGCTTATCTATTTTACTGGTTTTTCTCCTAGGAGAATCGACTTATTGATCTACACTTTAAATGTTTTTGATTTTTTTCTATTTCATTAACTTAAGTTTCTCTCGATTAATTCTTACTTCTTGCATTTTTATTTTCTAATTTCTTAAAATAGATATTTAGTTCCTTTCTTTAATCTCAACAGCATTTAAGTCTCTTCACTTCTCTCTGAGGAAAGAAGGAACTATTACCTTCTTTGCTATGTTATATAGATATTCTTTTGAAGTGTTTTTTTTTCCTTGCTTTCTAGATAGTTTTTTATTTTACCTTGAATTTTTCTTAGATTCAAGGTATCTTAATTACTTTTCATATTTACCTTAAAAACTGGTAATCTTGACTTCATTCTTTCCATTTTATCATACTTTCTTTTTTATTATATATTGCTTTTTTTCTCTTCCTTTTTTCTTAGTTAATCAAGTTACTATTCCTTCCACGCTTCCTTTGTTAATTTGGGAATTCAACTGAAATTTTCCAATCAAAAGAGTCACTATTCTTATAATCAGATACTTATGAATATAATATTTATTGAAACTAAAATAGTTATGATTTTTCCACCAACCTGCACTTACATTTCCACAGAGGCCAAAGCCAGGATGTTTTTTCTGTTTCAAAAGTCCTTAAAAACTTCCAGGAAATATTTTCCCTCTGCAAATGGGGTCTAAGTATAAGATTCATAGACAACACTTTTTCCTCTTCACTCCTCTCCATGTTGCTATTTCAATTTTTGTTG
Organism: Spilogale gracilis; assembly: GCA_004023965.1. Lineage (NCBI taxonomy): Eukaryota > Metazoa > Chordata > Mammalia > Carnivora > Mephitidae > Spilogale > Spilogale gracilis. Next base: position 42,100 of record PITA01014715.1, read on the forward strand.
CCCACAGTCTTCCAGTATTAGAGATGAAAAGCCTGCTAGATGGTCTGATTTTTTTTTTCCCTTTGGGGGATATTTTATTAATTATGCTTGGATAAAATGGCCACCTTTAAAAAAAAGTGTTCTTAGAGTCAGAAATTTTATTGGAATTTTCCTAGATGTGTCTGTTTTTGATCCATACAGCTTGGTGCAAAATTAGAACTTTTTATTTCAAGGATATTTTATTTCTCTTATTCATTTCAGCAATGCTTTTTTCAGTAATTGCTTTCCGCCCCCCCCCCCCTTTCTGGAACTACTATTTTTTATTTATTTCCCGTCCCCTGTAATTTTCATCACACTGAATTTTTTTTTTATCTGCTTTGAGGTAGGTTGGCCTCTTGATCTCCCAGGCCTCTCATGCATAATAACCAACCTCGATTTCGACTCATCTAGTACGTTACTGTGGGCGGTTGTATTGCTGCTGACCGGTGCTCCTTCTTCGTTCTCCGTAAGAAGCTGATAGCGTTCTGTCCCACAGCATTCAGATTTGGCTCTCTGGCATGTTCGCCTGGTCACTGAATTCATGGGACCGTGCTGTGTTTGATACGTGCCCATGACAGGAATGGGCCCCACCAGCATTCTGGCCCATCCCTTCTGCCATGACAAGGGAATTTTTCAAGGCAGTACTGCTCCTTCTGTTTGGACTACAGAATGAAAACACAGAGGGAATACAGCTGCAGCTCCCTGGCAGAGGAGTCCGTGTAATAGAAGCCAGAAATAAATCTTTGTGAGTTGGACGCCATAGAGCTTTTTTTTTTTTGGCGGGGGGTGGGGTTTGGAACTAGACCTTTGATCAATGAATTCTTGTCTTCCAAATGTACATGGCTACAGGTAATAACATAAGTAACTGCTGTACCACTTCATGCTTTGACCCTTTTAACCACTGGAAATAGAGCCAGGGATGCCTTTAAATCTAAACACAGAGTCCATTCTAGAAAACTCAGGATTAATTTGGAGAAAGGATCAGTTTCAGATTCAGCTCTTCTAGAGCCATGTCTAGTACCAAATTCTGGCCAGAGAAGTAGAAATGCCAGGGATGATATCTAACCAAGGAGTTATGTGTGGGGATTTGACTTTATGGAACTATGAGAAGTGAGGCTCGTGGCTCCTGAGTCTAGATTTGGGGTCCACCACGGGCAGGGCAGGCAGCTTTGAAGGGAAAGATGGAAGTGAAGTTGAGAGGGGGGAGTGAACAAGGATCAGTGGGGAACTGAGAGGACAAGCTGGAATTCACAAGAAAATGGAAACTCACACTGTTCTCTGAATCTACTTTGATGGTGTTGGACCAGCAGAAGAAGCAAAGACCTCTCAAAATGATGGTATATATGTAAGGGGCAGAGGAATCTGAGAAACTGGAGGGCCATATCCAGTGGGATCTGGAAGTGCTGACTTGTTGGCTGTTGTCCCCTTCTGCAAGGTGAGCCAAGGGGTAAGTGACAGAGCGCCTGAGATCACATGGCTGTATTTCATTGCTGCCCTCCAAGTCTCACGCAAATCCTCTCTTGCCTTGTGGCCCACATGAATCTGGAACAATGCAGAGAAGGGAATTCTGGAAGAATAACTCCAGCTCGGCTGAAAGTGGACAACCATAGGATCTATGAAAAACCTCTCAATTAATGTTTAATAAATGAAGGAATGCACGAAGGAGCAAACTGATCCCATTGAAGATTTAACTACAGAACACTTTGGATATGTAAATGATCAATTATCTTCTTTTCCTTCAGGAAACTTAAACTTTCTTTTGCTGGGAAATATGTTTATTACCATTTTGTTTGTTTATTTGTTAGCATCAAGTCTCTCACTTGATTCCTTCCATAAAGCATCATCTTAGCCCATAGGGTAGAACTTATATTTGCATCTTTCTCAACCCATTTGTCTGTGTCTAGGAAACTGTATTGCCATAGATTAACCAAGCATCACTTTCTCGATGTTTTGATTATTCTAAATGTCTATCTCAACATGCAAGAGTAATCAAGTAGCATTTATAGAAAGAGTTCAGGAAGAGATACAAGATAATAAAAACTGCATCTTGTGTAATGGAGCGTGCGATGTTCACTTCTTTAGATAATGAAAAATAGAAGACAAGGATAGATAAGGAAAATAAAGATTAGCTGCTTTCCCTCTCCCCAAACCTCAATCCTAATACATTTATAATAAGCCACCATCTATCAGAGTAAAGGCAAATATTGAAAAATTAAGAGATGAACTGATAGTGTTTTATTAATATAAAATGATTTTCCAGTATGACCCAATTTGGATATAGAAGGTTAATTCATTAAGAGTAATTACAAAACTGATTCACACTGAATTGTTTGGTGCCAAAATATAGTGTGTGTGATCCCACTGTGCTGCAGACGCTCTTACCGCCGTGGTTCTCATACTAGCATGGGAAAGAATCACGAGGAGGGCTTGTTAACGCGTACATTGTGGGCGCTGCTCCCAGACTTTCTGATTCACTGGGTCTGGGATGGGGCCAAGAATTTGCATTTCTGACAAGTCCCAGATGATGCTGATATTGCTTATCTGAGGACCGAACTTTGAGAAACACTATTAGACTAAAATCACTGACAGAGGGTCTATAGCCAGTATCTTACCTGTTGGGATCCCTTTAAAGTATGTCTTGCAGGTACCTGCAATTATCTCCACAATTAAGGTGCTTATTATCACAAATGGCTAAACACTGAGCTATACGTCAAATCATTGCTTAGCACGACCTTAAGTTAAAGCATCCACTGTATGTCTTGTTATCCAGCCAATACAGAGACTTGAGCCAGGCATTTAAAACCCTGTTTAAATAGACACAGTTACTATATCTAATCAACACAGCAGTGGGGTTTGCCAAAAACCTATAAAACTAATGGATTTGCAAGAAAATTACATCACCTTCAAATCGATGCTGGGAACGCAGGTGGCATTTGTAAAAAGTAAAGAAATTGACATTAACACAGCCCATCTCTGCTGCCTGCCGATGAGTATCCCAGCTTTGTTAAGGAAAGATGGTCTCCCTTCCAAGAATTATATTTAAATATTCCAACTTAAATCATCCTAACATGGTGTAGTAGAAAGGATCAGTGGCTGTTCTAAAATCTGTCAATTGATAGGTTGGGAATACTTGGGTCAAAGGACTATAGGGCTGTCCTTATTCAGCCATGGGTGAATGATTTTTAAAATGTGGGTTTTTTTTTTTTCCCCTAGTGAAATAATAAATAAAAGAATGAACCGTCTAACTCAAACATCCCTTGCTCCATCACCAAACAGGCCCACAGAAATTGCAGAGCACAGTTTAATGAGAAAGCAACTGAGGACACGGGTAACCTCTGCTCTGGGGACCTGCATTGCTTAGCAGATGGAATTAAAATTCTGATAAGTGATATAAGAGGCTTGCAAGGGAGGAAATTGGTGTGTGGTCACATTGTCTGCCTTAATCCTCTTCACTTTGCACTACCCAGTTTGTTGTTAAAGCCAATCTGCGAGGAATCATTTTCACCTTGAAAACTGCAGATGTTCATGTGAAGCTTAGAAATAAAGCTCCCCGGAAAACGCTTTCCTGGATAATCCTGGAGAAATAGGAAGTACATGCTGAAAGTGCACACGTGTGCACACGCACACGCGCACACCCCTCACGCCCACATATGTGCATGCCTGCTCACCGCCATGTAAAACAGCTCTATGAAATTAGCGTATTTCCTAGGAAGAGATATTGTGATACTGTTCGCTATGATTTAATCAGCTACATATCTATTCAAGCATAAAAATAGCTTATATTCCACTGACTGAGCTGCATAAATGTTCTACCTACGTGACCAGATATTGACATAGAAATATTTGGATCAGTTGGGTTTAGCAATACCTGTACATTCCACTATGAACATTTTGTTACCTCCTTTAAAAAAAAAATAATAATTACAGGGAGAAACTCACAATCATGAGCCAACAAAGGAAGGACCAAGTAGTGACACTAATCCTATTGGGTCAGGGTCCCACACTTAGCATATCCATTTACCTTAACCACTTTCTTATTCAAAAACAGCCACACTGCATTTTAGGGTTTTACCATATGGATTTTGTGGACACTTGAATTCAGCCCATAACATGTATAAATACCCATTAATAATGAATTTACTTAGCATTCACCTGTATACTTCTCCTGATCATGCAAAGAAAAAAATTATAAATTTTAAACACACTTTATTTTTAGCATTATCTTCGTTTACTGTGCTTCTAAGGTTGCTATTTGGAAACTAAATGAGGAAATGTTTCTTCCTGCCTTAGACTGCATTATTTGGTTCTCCTACTCGCCCAGAGAAGGACACTGGCTTCATCTCTATGTCATATAGGAGGAAACAGCAACAATCCTTGCAACCAAACGCCTTCAGAACTTGGCGGGGGGGGGGAGGGAGGACATCAGATCTTTTACAGATTTCTCCCTGGCATCATCTGAGCTAGAGAAACTCCCTTCTTCCAAAGGAGGTACTAAAACTTTTCTGATGGAGAAATACAAAACAGCACTTGACTTCTTTTTCTGGTCCAAATATCTTCTGATCATGTTATCTGTGGAGAAGATAGACGATATCACCCCAAAAATAATCAAGGGAATTAGCACCATTTTCTCATTTCCCAAATCAAGCACTCTGCTCCAAACCCATTTCCTCTCTCTGATTTTAGATTCAGCTCCCGGTCCCTCTCCTGATGTCTTAGTCTTTGATTTGCCACTTACTCCAATGACTCATGTTCTTCTCAATGAACAGATACCTGCACACACATAATGATACGCATACCCAAGTCCAATACTGTCTTCCTTTTCTAATGGGAGTTTGGTCTCACATGGCCCCGGAGAGGGGGATGACAAATCATGAAGTCTTTTACCCAGAGCTGCTGCATAAACCAAGCAGTCTGTGCTCTGCAATGTCGGGTGCCGCCATCCTCATTTATCTGTGATCTGAATGGTCCCTTCTGGAACAGCACAGTCACCATTCCAGCCTTCTGAGTAGGACATGTGAAAACATGGCGGAGAGAACGTGGAATAAAACAGTCTACAGGAAGAATCTCGAGCACCAATATTTGCTAGGTTAATATATTTTATTGCTTTCATTTGTTGATACCATTATATTTAATAGTGTGCTGCAGATGTAAATGGACCCAACCCAACATTCCCAGTTATTGATCCTGCAGATAATCCTTCTGCACATGTGGATGTAGGCACTGTCTATCAGGATGAGGAAAGCAGTAACTTCGAAGTACAGATAGAAAATTTTGAACATGGGGCATGAAGCATATATAGCATAACATCAAGTGTATGGCTCAGCTAACATTTTTCTGGTAGTGAGTGTGTCAACACAAAGCAGATCAAAGACTAAAAGACAGAGTGATAATGGTTTTCATCAGCTATGTTCACACAATTCAAGTAAAGGCACAGATGGAAAACATTCCAATTGCAAAATGTTAACAGGCGGTATTGAGAGGAGAAAGAACAATTAAGTCGAGAGCAATGAGCTATTTATGATTTCAGCTGCCTTGAATCTTGAATTTTCTTTACCACCATGTGGTTGTGGTTATTTCTTGAATGAATTTTGGTCTAGTGTGTCCTAATAACAGGTTTCAATTTGATGAAAAAATGACACTGTTTTTATAAAATAATAATAATTACAACAACAACAATAATAATAATAATAATAATAATATGACATTATGAAACTAGGGGACTTTTAGTATCCTTTTATTCTTCCTGATATCCATTTTTTTTGTACAATGGCATGAATCCATCATCTTAGCCAAATGTAATGGTAAATGAGCCAGAGTGATATGAAAAAACCAACAGGAAGTTTTAGTTTTAATACACCAGATTTTAAGCTTCTTGAGAGCAGGGACCAGTCAATTTATTTTTACTCCCAGCATCTAGCATACTGCCTCACAAATAGAGGAAAAGATGCATTTTTGAATAAATGAATAAATATATAACATATAGATGTTTAATCAATATTCAAATGAACAGAACATGATCAAACATGCAAAGCAAGAAAATTGTCCTAAATTTAATTTTTCTTCTATGATTCAGAAAGAGCTAGGATCTTATCTCTATTCTTCCATCAATGGTATGAGTCATGGTAGCAATCAGATCTGGATTATTTTAGCTTTTGGTTATTGGTACTCTTGATGGGTACTGTAAAATTTAAGTTATCTTTTGATGGTTTTTAAAGAGCATTAAAAGCCTTTAAATCCTCCCCTTTCCTGTAAAATGGCTAAGAATGCCTTTCTTTGTTCTTTAACATGGCCTGGACTTTGGGGAATGTCTCAAGCAGTAATTAATAAAGATGGAATGCACAAGGCAACCTTTTCCCTAGTAGCCGTTGTAAATATGTCATTACAACAACTTTTGGTTTCCCACATAAACTCTTCTTTCACTAAAAGAGTCATCAATCCACATCCATAATGAGACTCTACCAAGTCCAGACTGATGTTTTTTATTTATTTGGTTGGTTTTTTCAGGGGTATATGTATATGGATAAGGTATATGTATAGAAAAGCAAGAACTACAGGTTAAAAAGGAGGCTAGCCTACTGGGAGGCTCTCTCACACTGAAGAAGGCCTGTTTCTTCTCTCCTCATGGTCCCTCTAACTGGAAGAGCCCACCAACAGCTAGGCATATCTGGTAGGTCCTTTCACTTCCAGGACCTTCACTTAACAAGAGCTAAAGGGATTATTTTAATATGGAATTTATAATAACCAATAAAGGATTAATACGGGGGAAAGAAATTTACCTTGTGGAATAAACGATTTACAGCATATTCATTCATTCCATAAATACTTATGGAGAACTGCCCATATCCCAAGAAACGTGCACTGAAACATGGAACCATTAGCCTCTGTGCCCATACATTAAATAAAAAGTAAGCAAAGTGCAGGCATAATTGCAATCTAGTAAATGGAATGGTCTCCTCAATGTGGTGTTTGCAGATGTATCTAGAATCAGTGGGACAGGGGATCCTGACTGATGTGTTCATTCAGATCTTCCTTCATTGTTACAATTCTATGGCTCCAGTTTCTACAGTTGTCTGTGAAAGGCTGGATGGGTTGTGATGTGAAATCTTCTAGGATAATGATGGAGCGTTCTCGATCTCTGCCAACTACAACTCTTCAAGTCTTATCCATATGTCCTCTATGCTTCTACTGGTGACATTTCTTCCCTTGTACCATTCCTGATCCCTAATCACTACCGCCTAAATCTAAGCAATGTTAGTAACCATTGAAAGGTACAAAATCTTTTTGGTGGCTTGAACAATTGGTAGGTATGTCCCAACTTCAAGTGGGTATTGGGTAGAAATTTAGAAGCCTCTTCAAAGTAAGAGGAAATAAAAATAGCTTCTGAGATGAAAGCTCATGGTCATTTACCTCCATGCTTTACCTTTGATCCAGGAGAAAATTCTCTTCATTCTTTACCCCTTCACAACTCTGTGGTCACTCTCCACTATTGCAGCAAAAGTCAAGAGATAGATCAGACCAGTATGTCACTCCGTATTTTTGCACCCATATATAAGGCAAACCCTCTTTCCAGGTGAACTTCTGTTCACTAATTAAGGCCAAGTTTCTTCTCTGTAACGCTGTCAGTTTGCAAATATTTTGTTGTTGCTTTATATAGTATTTATTCATATTACTGCAAAAGTACTTATCATATCCTACTATAACTTAATTTTGAGTGTCTTCTCTAAGACATTATAACCCACTTGAAGGTAGAGGAGATGTCTTTGTATTTGCAGTCCTATTGCCTGGGTCAGTGGCAGATACGTTTTAAGTACCAGTTATAAATATTTAGAAAAGAAATAAATGAGTTAATTAAAAATACAACTTTTTGCCAAAAAAAAATCTGTCTTCCTGGGTTTTGGTGCTTAACTATTTCATGCCTTTTATGTATGGGATACATTAGTAACTAAAAGGAAAAATGCAAACACTTATTTTTAATTAAAAAATCATGATGTGATTAAAGTTAATAGAAAATCATGTTTTTTATTTTGGATAACTTTGTAGCACTCAGGATATAGGCAAAGTTAAGACAGTGAAAAGTCTTCATATTCTCCACTTGGGACTCAAGCGAATGGCCCCACTTCCCTCTGCTTCTTTTGATAAATTTAGCCAGACCACACTGCCATGGATCCCCACTGAACAATCCAGGGTAACCAGAAGGCTAATGCAAATGGCCACTTGCTTGGCCAAAAATTGGTAAATGCAGACTATGGTGCTATCCCACTACTGGCCATTACAAATTGATTAGGTCAAATGCAGCCTTTCTCAGAATGTATATTTCCCACCACATTCCTCATTCTTACAACATGTTGAAAGACACCTGACTTGGCATTTACCTTCTACCTAAATATGGTGATTTAGTAATCTGAAACAAAGAGTCACTATAATATTGCTTGCAACTTGGGATAAATATTTTCTGCAAATGTGAAATCATGCTTCATGTGGGAGGAGGATATTTTAGAATAATGTCAACTGAGTTATGTTGGCTGATACTCACTTTGTTTTCAAGTGTGGGCATAAACAAATGAACAGATTTATTCCTTCTGTCACCATTACCCTGACACAAGTCATAATACTCCAGAAAGAACTCAGATTTCAGAAAAGTGTATTTTGGAAAATTATAGCTTATTTTTAAAGATTTTATAGCCATTGGAATTTGGGGGATCATGTGACTCTGGAAGCAAATGAGCTTATTGAAAGGTCTTCACACCATGGGCACTGACTGAATATATTTTAGCTCATAGTTCAGTCAGCAAATGAACTAAAAAAAGAACATGCAAAAATATCATTCACTTTTGGCTACCTTTGATGGAACCCTCTGGATCAATGCTCTAAATGTATTCTAAGCATCTTTGTACTGCCTCTGGATTCCGAAGGGAATGTTCAAGCACTTTTAGATTTAATAGTGTTTGCCACTCATTCATGCCCATTTTTCTTAATGCTCTCTTTATACTTTTTATTGAAACAGTTCTCCGTCCTATGTACATATTACAGACTGCAAAGGACATGAATAGGCTAGTCCTGGGAAGAGGGATTGTCTTCAAGCTGGGAGGTTTATTGCCATTAATACGTAAAAATAAAGTTTTAGGGGATGTACAAAGAAAGAGTGGATGAAAGACAAAGCTAGGATAGTATAATCCCAAGGCAGTAAAACATTGAGATTTTGAAGGATGACATAGCGGTTAAGAAGCAGTCTGTGAATTCATATCATCTGACTTCCAATCCCTACTTTGCTTCTCCATGTGCATCAATTTTCATATATGTAAAATAGAGATGATAATAATAATATCTTGTAGTTGTTAGAAGAAAATTAAGTAAATTCATGCAAAGTAATAAAAATGTGCTTGAAGGGCATCTGAGTGGCTCACTCGGTTAGGCGTCTCACTTTTGATTTCCTCTCATGTCCTGATCTTGGGTTCCTGAACTCAAGCCCTGCATCAGGCTCTGCACTCAGCACAGTATCTGCTTATCCCTCTCCCTGCTCTCCTTCCCCCACTGTCACTCTTTTCTCAGATAGATAGATAGATAGATAAAATATATGTGTCCAAGAAAAATACTAAGACCTTAATAATGTGTTTATTATCAGCTTAAAGTATTATCAGCTTAAAGTATATGCAATGTACTGTTTCTTATTTGGCAAATGCATATCATTGAGAAAAAGAAAAATACACGAAAGCACATACATGAGAAAGTATAATCACAATTATAACAATGCATTTTAGATACTTGATCTGTATTCACTTAAGAGGTACTATTCAGTACGTACTGTGGGCCAGGCATTGTGAGCTATTAAAAGACAGAGTCCCTGTCTCCCACCAAGTAGTTGAGGGAGAAGGGAGAAGATGAACACCAAGATCAATGCTACAGAGAAATACTTTGTCAGAGACGAGAGAGGAAGGGACTGTCCAGGCAATTTAGAGTGTGTTCCAGACTGTAGGGTAGAAAAGCAAGAAATGACAAAGAGCCTTCACTGTCATATTAAGTGGTTTGGTTTTTTGTTTTTTGGTTTTTTTTTATTGTTACTAAATTTTTTTTTTCCAGTGTTTCAAGATTCATTCCCCATTCCCCAAACCCAGTGCTCCACACTTTAGGTGTCCCCAGTACCCACCACCAGGCTCTCCGATCCCTCCACCCCCCTCCCTCCAAGTCCCTCAGTTTGTTTCTGTGTTCAAAGTCTCTGTTGTTTCGTTTCCCTCCCTAGATTACCCTAGTTCCCATTTGCTTTCCTTCTGCCACTGTCCTCCAGTTTGCCCCTTATGCACCGCAAGTAAGTGAGACCATGCGATACTTGACTTTCTCTTCTTGGCTTATTTCACTCAGCATAATCTCTTCCAGTCCAGTCCATGTTGCTACAAAAGTTGGGTATTCATCCTTTCTGACGGAGGCATAGTACTCCATTGTATATATGTACCACATCTTCTTTATCCATTCATCTGTTGATGGGCACCTTG
>PITA01014716.1:0-24615 GCA_004023965.1 Spilogale gracilis
AGAGAGTTTGACTTCTTCTTTGCCAAGCTGAATACCTTTTATTTCTTTCTGTTGTCTGATTGCTGTTGCTAGAACTTCTAACACTATGTTTATTGTTTCAATTTTTATGAAGGTAGAAACCATGACTCAGAGAGGTCCAGCATCTTCTCAAGGTCATATAGTCAGGATGTAACAGGCCTGGACGCTCAGTAGTCCTGTTGACCATATCCCTTACCCCTATCTCCTTCCACCATATCCACTGCCACCATCTGAGCCTAAGTGACTGTCACCTCTTATTCGGATTAATGAAATAGCCTATACCCCCTTATCTTCTCTACCTTCAACTATTTCTTCACTGTAGCCAAAAAAGATCTTTTTGAGGATTGTGTCCTATTTAGAATATATGTTTCATTGGCTATTTTTAGTAGCAAAGGAACAAAGCCCACAGTGTGGCCTACAGGTCCCTGCACAGTATCCATCTCACAATATGTGCCCCACACCTCCTCCTCATAGGTACGAGATTCCTCCACCCAACCACCGCAGGACATTTGCACATGTTCTTTGCTTTGCCTGGAATGCTTTTCTCCCAACCTCCATCCCTAAAACTTCATATTCGTTTCTTCTTGTCTCTCAGATCTCAGATCTCAGAACCAGATCACATCTTGTAGCTTTATTTATAAAGTAAAGTACCTCTTTTGTGTAACCCTGTTATGATTTTATATTATTTATATTATTAGTTAATTAGTCTGTCTCTCCAACTGGACCACACACACAAAAAAAACCTCTGATTATTTTTATTCAAATACCTTATTCAAAATACCTTCTACAGTGGCTGGTATGCTGAATGGTGTCATCTACAAGTAACCCCTTATATAAACTACCAATATGGCAATTGCTTATTTTATTCTACAAACTAATTTATACCAAAACAATATGGATGCTTTTATGTAAAAGCATTTTGACAGGTTCTATTAACTTGTGTGCATAAAATTTTATTTTTTAACTTAAGAAAGGAGTCCCTCAAAACACAATTCCCAGAATTGAGTGCATGCCTGCCAGCTATGGACTGACCTTTTGGTGAATACACAGTGTCCACAGGAACACTCTATTTAAAAGTAGATATCCCTGAAATACAAGGCCCTGTAATTCACACAAGAATACAATAGAATTTGTTACATGGTAATTCTGAGTCACTTTTCAGGGCAGAGTCCTTGCACTCAGATAGCAAAGGCTCAAGTCTGCTTGGATCCAAACAGGATCCAAACAGGATCCAATCAGGATAGTTTGGATCCTGGAATTGATACTAATTAACTATGTGAGTTTGTGAGGCATCTAACCTTTCTAAATCTTGGATTTTCTCATCTTTGAAAGAAGAATAATAAAAATAGCTCCTCAGTGGGTTTTTCCAGGGATTGTGTTAGAGAATTCAAATAAAGTGTTATTGTAAGAGGTAACAAGAAGATGTACCCACCAATTGACCCATGAGCTGGAACTCTGGTAATCAGAAGTTCCTTTCCCCCTTCCTGTCCTTGGAATATATGTTCTGCCCACCATGTTCACGCTGACAGCTGTCTTGAGAACACAGGTCTGAGAGAGGAAGGCATTGCTGAGACCATCTAGACAGCACTGTAACTGAACCCCATGAAGGCCCTTCTATAAACTTTTAAGATTCTGGCAGGCAAGGGCAGAAATCATCTTGTCTTGTGGCTACCCACGACAAGCCTTGTACATATGTGCCCCTTACCAATCTGAAGGATCTACCTCGTTCTTCAGTCTCTCCTTGCTTTCCATATATGGAAACTGACGTGCAAACCAACAAACTTGGACGGCTCCTGGCACACAGTTAACACTCAATCATGGAAGCTGGCACTGCTGTTATTGTTAATGATGACGATGATGATATTTTGTCCTCAGAGAGAAGAGAAGCTTAAAGAAGTAAGATTTTAAATATTATTGGGGCAGAACCTTTAGCCAATGGGGACTTCTAACTCCCTTGAAAACATGACATATTGCCAGGTGATGACTTTCCCTGAGTCACATTCTGATCTGCAGAGAAAATTATCTGTTCTGGATGCTGCTCAGGTGTCTACATTCATAGAGATGTAATTACTAAAGTCTCCATCTGTTGGTGGATTAAGCACCCTTAGTCATTCTCAGTTTCCAGTTAATATAAGTCATTGAAACTGAAGTGGAATCTTGATTCTATTTCCATCAAAGAGCTTTGAAAGAAATCAACAGCTTCCATGATTCTCTTCTTGGGCCATAGAAGTCCCTACTGACTTTCTGGGAAATTGGGAATCCAGAGAAGTGTCTCTGAAAATTAGTTAAATCATGGATCGCTTCTTTCTCTTTTATAAATCAGCCAAAGTGCACACCACTGGGCTTTGTTTCTTCGCATGTAATGTAAAGGAAAAGAGAAGCTACCTCACAGGATTATTGTAAAGATTACATATGTTAATACATATAAGATGCTTAAAGTAGTGTCTGGGAAGAATAATTGTTCAACAAATATCAGCTATGGTACTTTTTTTTTATTTTATAGATTTTATTAGATGCTCCTGGTACCCTCATACCACATCCCTTTGGTCCACCTGATTTAAGGCGCAGCTACAAAGAGTGGTCGTGTGCATGTTCAGACTTAACCTCTGCTGGTAGGGCTGCACCTCAAGTTCATGCTACATTCTATTTTTCCATCCCATAACCTACTCTGACAACATGGGAGCTTGTTCAAGCTTGTTCAACCCATGAGCAAAAACAGTTTAGAGATGTAGGGGAGTTACTGCCCCCAGGAGCAACCTTCAAACAGCGGGGGACAGGAATGGGTGGATAGAAACCCAAGCTTCATTTTATGCAGATGAACAATTCTAAGAGGTCTTCTGTTTGATTATCAGGAGATTCCAAGGGAATTGACCTCTTATTGTGACTTCTACACATGGGTTTTCTACACATGAGCTTCCTCCTCTTTCCTTAGATGTCATCCAAACCTACTGTCGAATATTTGAAGGTGACCCTCATATGCCACTTTACTCTTCTGAGTCTTCTTCGGGCAAAACATTCCCAACCTGCATCAAACATTGCCTCTGGGATACTGGGCCCCTCATCAACCTCACCATCTTCACATAGCTAGAAAGTGCAGACCCAGACCCAACTTATCTGGAGAATAGATGCATATGTACTTTCTTACCAGCTACTTTGACTTGCTCTCCTGTTCTAATAGTTCATTAAATCTGAGAAGTCCTTTTCATGTGAACACTCCCAATCATACCTCCCAGTTTTTAAATCTTGCGATAGTCTTTTTGACCCTGAGAAAATACACTTCTATTATGAAATTATTATTTGATTATATATTAAATCCTTATTTAAAATACTGTGCCATTTTAAATATGTCTCAAACATTTCATCAGAAGCTAATTCACTCTACTAACAATCCTACAAGGCAGTGCTACTAATTTACTTATTTGCTGATGGGATAATTGAGACTCACGGAGGTTCAATAGGTTCCTCGTAGTTACACAACAAGTAAGAGACATGGCCAGGATGTTGACCCCAAGCCTGCACTAGAGATCATACTTTTATCACTTCTACCTCATCTCCCTGCACCAATCCTGTTACTGCATTGCTTACTAGACACTGCTCTATTTGATTGAACTCCCCTGTTACAACAGACGAGACAGAGAGATGCCTTTGAATCTTTGATTTGTTGTCCCATATATTATGTTTCTTCCCCAGCCTTGAGTTCACATCTGCTACAGTCCATCCTTATAATTTTAATGGCCCTGCACCTCGATGAGAGACTGTATCCTGATACTTACTCTATCAGAAATATATATTAAAGTTTTTAACAGTGATTGAAATGTCAAAGCTCATCATGAATAAGAGGGCTCTAATTCTGGCTCTGCCATGACTTTCTATGTATGTCATTGTTCGGCAAATTTTCCTGGCTCTCCATCTTTGTGAACATGGTAAGAGATCACTCCTTGCCCCTATTGTGTTGAGTGGATACACACAATTATCCCTGGACAAAGAGGTGGGAGCTATGAGCAAAGGTGGCATGTATTACTTACTTCTGGCCTAGGTTTTATGATTACCTATTTGAGACCTTCCAAAGCTCACTTTCTATTGCAGTGATCTGCAAAGTCCCAGATAGTGACCACTCCACCAGCCTGGATCCTAGAGTAAGTACAACATGGGACAGACCGTCCAGCTGATAAATCTGTAGTGTGAGTGAGAAATAAATCTTTACTGTTTTAAACCACTGAGGTATCATTTCTTTTTGGACTAAAAAAGTAGCATAAACTGCCCATCTTCACCAACAGATTATTCCTGGACTTGACCTCTTGACTTCTTTAGTCTCAATTTTATCCTTCAGTTTAACAAATAAAAGGGGAAAATAACATTTGGAGAGCATCTTTTAAGTATAAGATGGTTTAATCTAAGTACTCTCATTTAATCTTCTCAAGAACCATAAAAGGTACCATCCCTTGCAAAAATATTCCCAAACTCAGTTATCTCTCAAATCTACGGCTACCATAGTAGCTAATACTGCAATACAACTGCATACATACAATACTGCACCAGCGCCTGCTTCCATCCTGTTAAAACTTCACCCTTCTCAAGTCTGCTCAAAACTTTCCAAAGATTTCTCTCTGCAGTCTGAATCAGACTGAAACACTGTACCATCCTAGAAAAATTTACCTGATCTGGTCCCCACCAGTCACTTCAGGCTAATCACACATATCCTCCTGTCCACTCATTAGGTTCCGTCTACATTTGTCCTCCTGATTTTCTGAAATGCATCAGGCTTGTGACTGCCTCAGGGCTTTTGTACTTGCTATTACTTTGGCTGGGAATGCACTTGCCTTAGCTCTTTTATGACTGACTTTTCATCATTCAGACCTCAGCCCAAATAACATCTCCTGAGATAAGTCTTCTTTGACCACCCTCGATAAAAGAAAACCTCCAGCCTCACGTTTGTATCATCTCCTAACCCTTTCCCTCACAACACAAATTATTATCGTTAATCATATTATTAATTTACTAGTTTGCTTGTATATTTTCAGAATTCCTTATTGTAAGGAAAGCTCCAAGTGACAGAGATTTTGTCTTGCTTATTCACTGATGCTTCTACAAAGCCTAGAACTTTGCCTGGTACATGGCAAATCCTCAAGAATCACTTGTTGAATGAAATAGAGTGAATGAATCTACAATTCACAAATAAGGAAATGAAGCTGGCAGGGTTTGGGTAGTGTTCCCAATGTCTTACAGGATTTTTATGGATGTGCCTGATTTTAAACCCCAGTGCCTTCTGAGAAGGCAAGGTACTGTCAAAAGACTGAAGTCACAGACAGCAGGCAGGGCTAGATGATGTGCAAATGTTCTTTCAGGATTTGGATTCTATTGTGGATGCAATTGAACCAAAAAAGGCGCATTGATCATGCTTTCCCCAGAGAGCCCTGAATTTCCAACTGAGCAAGATAAGACTGAAAAATCTATTGATCTCCCATTTTTGTCATGGTGTGCAGGTGACAAGGATCAATGGAAACTTGCACTCTCCTGCCTGAGACCCTGTTACTTTAATTTGTATTTCCACCCAAATTCCCCCAACTCTGCAGAATGCACTGCTCAAATTGCCCACAGCTTATTTAAGGTGGAGTATCACCGTTTTTGTCAGCTGTTTTCCCAGCTCCTTCCAATTCAGAGAAATGTCTCCCCCTTCCTCTCCAGCTCCCTGCTTCCAAGTCAGCTCTCCCCGCCCTGGTCATCTTGCTGAGCATCTGACACACACTGATTGGGCCACAGCCTGTGGAGGGGCGGGGCCTCTAGCTCTTCAAAAGGGATCCCGGTCTGAAGTGATCACACTCTCCCACCTCTTTCCCCTAAGTCTGCGCTTTCCTGCCTGCTTTCTCTTTCTTTTCTGGCTCAGCCTGGGACACACGCTCATATCAGAGGAGTCTCAGGTCTTGCATTTTAATGTCAGTGATGGAAAAGCACAAAAATGATTCCTGGATCCACCAGCAGGAACTGGAAGATCCATCAGAGAAATACCTGAACAGCACCGAGGACTATCTGGCCTTCCTCTATGGGCCTCCCCGCAGCCACTTCTTCTTCCCAGTGACTGCAGTGTATGCACTGATTTTTGTAGCCGGGGTCGTTGGCAACTTCCTGGTATGCCTGGTGATTCTTCGGCACCAGACTATGAAGACACCCACCAACTACTACCTCTTCAGCCTGGCCATCTCCGACCTCTTGGTCCTGCTCCTTGGGATGCCCCTGGAAGTCTACGAGATGTGGCGCAACTACCCCTTCCTGTTTGGGCTCGTGGGCTGCTACTTCAAGACGGCCCTCTTTGAGACGGTGTGCTTTGCCTCCATCCTCAGCGTCACCACGGTGAGCGTGGAGCGCTACGTGGCCATTCTCCACCCGTTCCGCGCCAAGCTGAAGTGCACCCGGCGGCGGGCCCTCAGGATCCTTGGCATCGTCTGGGGCTTCTCTGTTCTCTTCTCTCTGCCCAACACCAGCATTCATGGCATCAAGGTCCACTACTTCCCTAATGGGTCCCTGATCCCAGGCTCTGCCACCTGTGCAGTCATCAAGCCCATATGGATCTACAATTTCATCATCCAGGTCACTTCCTTCCTCTTCTACATCCTCCCCATGATTGTCATCAGTGTCCTCTACCACCTCATGGGGCTCAAAGTGAGTATCCAAGCTCGCTGGCTTAGGGCAGCCTCCTTTCTTCTCCCACTGGCTCAAAGTTCAGAGGAAAAATTTAGAATTGGAGAAATTCAGAATTGGAAGTATAGAGAAAAAAAGAATGAGCTTGGAGAGGAAAGAGAAATTAAAGGACTAGGCTCAAAATTAGGTAAATCCTAACCACAACTATAAACCATTTCCTTTAACTGACCTTCCATTACTCTTCCTCTGTGCCTGTGGCTTTCAAACCTAGGAATTCCTACAAATCACCTAGAAATCCTACTATGGGTATCCGTATGCAGGCCCCTCCCCCTGGGAAATTCTGATTCAGCAGGTCTGAAGTGCAGCCTCGTTTTAAACAACACAGGTGGCCTCCTGGAGGGACTGTTTCACATCCTGTTGTCTCCTGCCCCCATCTACTGCCTGTATTGAAATTTTCCTCTGGACCAACTTGGTCAGAGTATGACATAAGCCATCTCTGTCTATTTTCTACTCCAAGACAGACATACAATTTTAAAGTCAGACTGTCCCTTTCGGTTGCTTTGATCCTTTGGTTGAACTGTCAGGTTAAATGCAAAAATACGGCTTGAGGGGGACCAACTTGGATTTTTCTTAATCAGGTGCAAATTAGGGATGAGGACATGAACACAGCACTTTAGATAGAGTAGAACAAAGTGGGGATAAGTGATAGCTGAGATGAATAAAAACCTATCACTTAGTTTACAATATACCTAATAATTAGAGGTTCTTATACTCATAGTGGTAAACTGACTTTTCCCCTTTTTATGATCTAAATTAGCTGAGAGAAACTACTTTTGATGAGGGTAGTACTGCGTCTACCTAATTCCTCTCCTGGTGTATTCTGCATCAAAATTCATAGAGATGAAATCTGACTGTGACAGCTTTATGCCCATTTAAGGAGGTAGCTTGTGTAGGAAACAGTCTTGGGACCACTTAGACTCCCAGGTCGAAAGCTCACATAAAATATAATTTTAGGCAAGCCACACAATTCTCTCCTGGAGTTAGTTTTCACATTTATAAAATGAAAAGGTCACATTACATCATATCTAAGGCTCCTGATAGCTCTAACAGTCTGCAATAACTTTAAAAAAGGAGGAAAATATCTGTGCGTAGGAGCAGTGTGAATTATAAATGAAAGGAAAACAAAGAAAACATCACATTCACATTATCTGCTTCAAGATGGCTCTGCCACCACGTATTCTATGACAATTAATGCACTCCCAACTCAGAGGAAGGTGAATGTCAGAAATGAGTGCCCCACAGTGGTCCCTTTCCATATCTGCTGTGCCTAAGGTGAGCAGCAGAGTCTAAGTAGGAAGAACAAGTTCCAAGAAGCACAGATATCTGGACATAGGAGTAAATTTAATCAGGCAGAGAGTTTTGCCAATCTCCTCTTAGAGGGCTGGCCCCTCTACATCAAGAGACACATGTCACCCCAGACTAGCTTGCAGTATCTTAGAATGTCCTGTGTATATCACTGGTGCGGAAAGGACTTCTGCGTGATTCCAAATACCATGAGCCATGTGAGAAATCTCTACCCCAAAGTGACCAATACCATTTTGTCCAACACCAAACATTCATTTATACTGGGTTGATTTGTAAGAGGTATTTAATATTGAGTAGGAAACACATCTCCTACCCCCAACCAATTACCTTGTGTTACACTTTGTTTTATTATCATGAAACTATAGCCCCATTGTATTAGGAGCTAAGTGACAGCTCAGACAACAGCTTAGAAACTACCTAGCTTGCTTTGTGGGTATAGTGCTACGTATTAAATTCCTATTCTCAGAAAGAATGAACTGTTACCCAGAAGACACCAAGGAAGGAATT
This sequence comes from Spilogale gracilis, assembly GCA_004023965.1. NCBI lineage: Eukaryota > Metazoa > Chordata > Mammalia > Carnivora > Mephitidae > Spilogale > Spilogale gracilis. Next base: position 8,527 of record PITA01014716.1, read on the forward strand.
AATCTGCTTACTAAGTTACTGCTAGAGGAGCTTAAAGATCTGTAGACTAAAGTCAGGAGAAATAGGCCCTAGTCTATGGCATTGGCCTTGGGGCCTTTGCACATGCCATACCTTTTGCTAGACCACTGCCTGAAATGTTCCTACTGTTGACTATCACAATCCCTTTTGCTACTTTACCTATATCTTCTCAGGGAAGCTTAGCCTGACTTTCTAGCTGCACCTGGCCCCTGTATGTGGTATGGCTCCTGGTGATTTTCCTTCATCGCATTTATTATAATTTATAATTCTATACTTATGGTTCTTTAATTTATTTCTCTTCAACTAAACTGTAAGATGAAGGAAGGAAAGAAGGAAGGAAGGAAGGAAGGAAGGAAGGAAGGAAGGAAGGAAGGAAGGAAGGAAGTTAAATCATTTCATTCATTGCTGGACTTTAGCTTTTCTACCTTCAAAAGCAAAAGAGTTAGAAACATTACTTCGAAGAACTTTTTCATCTAACAGATTTGAAAGAGGCTCAACAACTCTGATGATTATTAAGTTATTGGCTCCCTTGGCAAATCTAAAATTACGATTGACTTTAGCACTCACTGCCTTCAGAAGGCAGGGAAAAACCTAACCAAAACAAGACAAAACAAAACTAAGACTGATGAAATCCCAGGACCAAAGAAGGAGGGGAGCCCATATATGTGCTCAAAGCTGAGCATTCATGCCTGCTTCCTCATTTCAGGACATGAGTATCCACTGAGCTGCTCTCCAAGGTTAGAACGTGTTAGAGATGGCAAACAGACAACCCTAGGGCAAGTTTCTTTCTCTCTGAGAGGAAGTTCTTTTGGAGCACTCACCTAGTACTTGTAATTCTGCATGCAGCATTAACACTTGAATGGAAGAAGATGGATTATGAATTGCAGCAGAATCCAGCCATGCCAGAGTTGCACTAACTTTTTTTTTCAAATAAACAGATTTAGTTCAGATTGTAGAAATATTTACACAACAGCTAGGATTATATTTTGCTATTCTGAAGCTTAGTCTCCACACACTATATAAATGAACATCTGCTGGGATGATTATAATCATATGAACAACTGCAGCCCCATTGACCTCCCCTCTCACCTTTGATCTTACACAGCTAAGGAGAGTTGGGTAGGAAGACCTCTGAGCTTCCCTTACAGTAACCATAATTTTTCACTCTTTTTGTATCTTCACTTTTAAAATAAAAGTTCAGAAGTGGATAGAATACTTAATGTTTGAATATCTACTTTGCTAAACATCTGAAGGGAAATAAAAGTATCCAAACATAAAGCAGTATTCAATGTTGGCTAGACAAATTGTTTGGATTCTATTTTACTCTATCACCTCCTTCAAATTCCGTTGAAATAATGTATCTTATGAATAAATACTCAGTTTTTCACACTTCCCCTCTTTGGCTAGTTGTATCACTAAAACCTACAGAATCTGAAAAGTAAGCAATGATTAATACATTTATAATTTTCTTCTCATTGCAAACTACACTGTACAGAAAGCCTGTTCATGAAAGAACTGTATGAACTGTTTGCTTTATGTTTGATTTAAGGAAATTGTTCCTTGAAGTAGAGAAATTACTAAAGAAAACTGTTAAACCCACCCACAGAAGGGACTAAGAGATCCCATTACTTTTTCATTGTTCTTAAGTATGGATTGAAATCAAATACTGGATAACTAACTTGTAACAATGATAAATTTTTTTAAATGGTACGAAACAATTAGAACCTTTAGTGGATTTAACTGATGATGAGATAGTAATATTTGCATTTTGACTTATTACTCTTAACTTAAACATCAAGGGTTTTTGTGTCTCTACATCTGGCTGCTTCTTTGTCTCAAAGTGAGCAGTACCATAAGGAGGAGAATTTCTGGAAGGGACTCAGTAATCCATGAGTGGGCCCACAGATAAAAATAAGTAATGATGTTTCATCAAAATTCAGTTTTTATGTCTTTCAAGTAAAAGGAGGGCAAAAATCAGAATAACAATAATAATATATACCTTATTGACTATCACAGGTCAGGCACTGAGATGAATATTCCACCTGTAGTATTTTGTTTTACCATTACCTATATAACCTCTTATCTTCAGTTTCCTCCCATCGATTCCTAATAACTGCACAGTATTTTCCCTTCTTTCTTTCCAAGTTCTCGGTGACTTCAGAAGGGTCAAACCTCACAGGAACTTTAATCCCTCACTTCGTGAAGAACATAGGTATATGCTGAGAGCATCAATATATTCAGGGACAGATGGTCAGATTTGTTAATCATCCAAGTGGATGCGTTAGGACTCATGTGGTCCGAAGAGCTACGTGACTTCTAGGAGCTTATTACATGTTTGTTAGAGAGTCAGAATATTCCTTTGTTGAACTTTGGAGGCAATTTCTAATGATCCTCCTGTCCAAGTCTTATTTGATTTTAAATACCTTCTCTAAAGTATTCTGTAAAAATGCCATCCATCCCAGGAAGCTCACTGATTAGAGCACTTTGCTCTACCACTGCATGTAACCACACCAATCTCTCTCTCTTTTTTTTTAATCTTGGATTGGAAAATATATTCCAATAAACTGATCCCAATCTACCCAAGACTGTATAGAGTAAGTTTAACTTTCCTTCCACCTGATGCCCTTGATCAATCTGTAAGAACTTTCTACAGTGTTAAGGAACTCCAACTCAATCTGGCAAATAGAATGGGAAGTATAGAACTGAAAAGTCAAGAGTTAGAGCTGGCTCTTGAAGAAGATTAATTCCATAAAACACACAATGTTCTCAAAGACCTAGCTTTATTTCTGTTTCTTTGTTCTTTCTATACTGTTGAGTTCAACTTCAAGATCCTCACAGCAGGCCATTGATGGCTCCAAGTACTTTCCTCAGGGTGGGGAAAAAAATAGCTCTTGTATTCCAGGACTCACAGGCAGAGAACAAGAAGCTCCCAATGAAAGAGAAATGAAAGTTCCAGTCCTAGAAGTACAAGCAAGTATCTGAAATCACTTTGATTCCAATTATGCCGTCACTGTGATTGATGGATAGTAGCTACATTATTTAAACACTGAACCTAGAGCTGGAGATGGGATCATCCCCATCCAAATTAATGACTAACAATGCATAAGGGCTAAATTCCCAAAAGGATAATCAGAGTATCACCAGTAGGAGAAGAGAATAAATGCGAGAGAATCAATCACAAATACATACTGTACTGTCTTCTAGATACTTGGTGGTAGTTTACCTACAGTTAGTTGAATGAGGCTTCAGTGCTATGGGAGTTAAGAGGAAGGAGAGGAAAATGGGCTCTAGTGGCCCCCAGAGTCTTCTAGAGTAGATGGGACTTGAACAGGATAGGGAACATTGAATGCACACGTAGTGTTAATATTTGATATTTTAGGTACTTCTTCAAGGATACCACATCTTGGAACGGGATGAGTATATTTTAACATCTAAACTCAGAAACATATGCACTCTTATCATTAATATTAGTACCATAGATTTTCCCAAACTGTGCTCCTCAAGATGTACTAGGTATTCCACTGAAAAGGGTTGGGTCAGAGGGGATATTGTTGAGTCAGAGAAGCACTATCTCCCTTGAAGCTGGGGTGGGGGGGAGATGTGGGGTATGGAAGGTGGGGATGGGGGAAGGGTGATACCCAAACCCCCATGAAGATGTTCATAGTGTCTATCAGCACATTAAAGGATCTGAAAAGACCCACAATAAAAACTATAAACTTTATGAAGCAGAAATAATATCCATTTTTGTTTTCTACTGCCTAACTACTCTATAGCAGAGGGATTCCATTCTAATAATCTAAAGTATTCTGTAAAAATGCCATCCATCCCAGGAAGCTCACTGATTAGAGCACTTTGCTCTACCACTGCATGTAACCACACCAATCTCTCTCTCTTTTTTTTAATCTTGGATTGGAAAATATATTCCAATAAACTGATCCCAATCTACCCAAGACTGTATAGAGTAAGTTTAACTTTCCTTCCACCTGATGCCCTTGATCAATCTGTAAGAACTTTCTACAGTGTTAAGGAACTCCAGTGTTAAGGAAATTGAATAAATGAATGAATGAATGAATGAAAAAGGCTACCTAACATTTTTTTTTTACTTTAGATTTCACACTTGTCATTGGAGACCTATTAACATGCTACATAACTAGGGTTCTATAGAATAGCATGTGACACGTGGTAGCTTAGTAATGCAGCCATAACCATCAGTCCAGTCGAGTTAGGTGACTTGAATCCAACTTCACCTCCAACCTATTGTTAAACATTTGACAAATTCTTAAAGTTCTTTAAGTCCCAGAATTTTGTCAGCAAAATGGGTGTTATTACACCTCTGAGATCTTGACAGAAAGAAACAATATTTCCCTCCCTTAGTGTTTTTTTCTACTTCCCTTGCAGTTAAAGAAAGACCAACTCCTTGGGGCAGATGAGGTGACTACAAATATTCAAAGACCTGCCCGAAAATCGGTCACCAAAATGCTCTGTAAGTCCTCCACTTTGCTCAGGGGTTGGTTGGTTGGTTTATAGAAAACAAAGGAGATGCATTTGGTACTGAGAAAGTGCTGCTGGGATCAGAATCAAAATTCTCCTGAAATATACATCAAAACCTTGGTTTCCTCAAGTTCTCTGGATGCGTCTTGTTTCTGTTTTAATTTTTAACCCTCAAACAATGCAAAAAATGGCATTATTGTAATACACTCTGTGTGGTATTCAGAAATTCTCACTCTGTAAATCTCACTCTCTGAGATTTTGAGCATTTCTTTTCCTCTCTAAAATGAGCAGGTGAGGGAGGCGCCTGGGTAGCTCAGTGAGTTTAGTGTTGGACTATTGGTTTTTGCTCAGGTCATGGGATTGAGCCCCCAATTCATCTCTGTGCTCAGAGAGGATTCTCTCTCTCTCTCTCTCTCTCTCTCCCTCTCCCTCTCCCCCCACCCCCACCTCTCTCTCTAAAATAAGTAAATGTTAAAAATAAAATAAAATGAGTAGGTGATTTTTAACCTATTTTGAGTTATGAGTTTTTAAAAAAATATATGAAAGCTGTGAACTCCACACTTAGAAAAGGTACAAAGACACATACACAAACCATTTTGCAATCCATTTCAAGGGTTCTTGTACCTCCTGACACCCATCCTTAGACTCCCCGGGACCCTTTAATTCCAAATTAAGAACATCCGGCCAAGAGAAACTCTAAGCAGTCATCCTACCTATAACATTGTATCATTTTATATAAAACAGTACATTCTTTTGCATAGATAAGATATTTTAAAAATCCAGGAACTGATATATACTCTCCCAAAAGAATGTTATAAAAATATATGATCCTACAGTAGGGTATGGGAGGTATTGATGAGAAAGGAGATTTCTAATAAACTTCCCAAGTCAAAACCTAAGGTTTGGAAGAAACAAATCCTTCTGGATAATTTGCATATAAAGCACTAACTATAACTGGTGTTTCTGAACAAAAAAACTGTGAAGTCACTAAAGTTTGTTTAGTAGTCATCTTCCTGGAAATTGTTTTGCCCCTGTTGGCATCTGACTTTCCCTATTAAGAAATCTCATGTCTTCATTATCTGCCTCTCCCCTTTTTCATTGATTATAATCTGCTCTCACAAAAATTTGAAGTGCACTGACATTAAAGTCACAGTGATAAATATACAGGAAAACATTTCTTTGTCTTTGGGGGGTAAAGTGTTCAATTTTAACAGTAACTACAAAAAAGATTTATTTATTTATTTGAGAGAGAAAAAGAGAGCATGGGGGGATGAGGGAGGGGGAGAAATAATCTAGAATAGACTCCCTATTGAGTGATGAGGGGCTTGACCTCCTGACCCTAAGATCATGATCTGAGCTGAAATCAAGAGTTGGACACTTAACCTACTGAGCCCACCCAGGTGGCCCAACACTAATTAAATTTTTAATTAAAGGGAATAGTAGGCATTAGTGAGCACATTAGGGACTTTTCCTTGGGGCGGGGGGGAGGGTAAATTCATAAGAATCTTTCAGGTATTCTTTTTTTTTTTTAAGATTTTATTTATTTATCTGACAGAGAGAAACACAGCCAGAGAAGAAACACAAGCAAGGGGAGTGAGAGAGGGAGAAGAAGGCTTCCTGCTGAGCAGGGAGCCCGATGCGGGGCTCAATCCCGGGTCTCCGGGGTCATGACCTGAGCCAAAAGCAGTCACTTAACCAACTGAGCCACCCAGGTGCCCCGACAGGTATTCTTGAAATTACTCCACACAGGCAGACCACTTACTCTGAATATGTTTACTGCCAACAGGAAATATATGTACCATTTACTGTGGAAACTTCAAATGTGCTCACAAGTTCAGAGAATTGTAAAATAAACACCCATGTATGTACCCATCACCCAGCTTCAATCATTATCAACTGATAGCTAATATTGTTTTATCTATATTCCTAATCTCTCCCTTAGCCCCTACAAGTTTGTTCTAAGGCAAATCTCAAGCATCATGTCTTGGGAAATGAAAGTATTTTATAACTTCAGAAGAGGAAAAAAGTGCTTATTTATATTGGTGAAGACTGAATGTCCCAAAGAGGAACTATGGGAGCACTAATAACTGTCTTGGGGTTAAAAAAAAGAAAGCATATTTCTGTGAATTTATACTTCTTTCAAAAGAAAAAAGAAAAAGAAATTGGAAGTAAATCTGTACTCTAGAAAGTTATGATAAACATATCCCCATCCCAATGAAAAGATGGTTGTAAAACAATATTATGCTCATGATTCTTCTCTTTCTTCCTGTCCCTCCCACGCCTTACAGAATGACTGAATTCACAGAAGTTTCTAATTATTTCTAGAATAAGATAAATCCATACAACATTTATACTATATCCTACATTAATAGTTTATTAATCTATGAGTTTAAAAAACACCAATTGCTTAAACCCAATCACTTTATTTCTATAACCAGTTTATGTGGTTCCAACAACGTTCTTGTAACATATTTTCCACAATAGAATGTTTTCAGGACTTTGAATAAAGGCAATACTTTTTTAAGTGTTCCAAAGTAAACTTAAATTATACAAGAAATATTGTACAATCATATGGAAAACTGATCCTAAATCCTACGCAATTCATTCTCATGTGTAAATCTATGTAAAGGCTCCTTAAGACCTGGATGGTCGATTATAATGATAGTTTAAGATAGTATAATGATGGGGGGAGGAGGGGCGCCTGGGTGGCTCAGAGAGTTAAGCCTCTGCCTTGGGCTCAGGTCATGATCTCAAGGTCCTGGGATCGAGCCCCACATCGGGCTCCCTGCTCAGCGAGGAGCCTGCTTCTCCCTAAGCCTGCTTCTCCCTCTTTCACTCCCCCTGCTTGTCTGGCCTATCTAGCTGTGTTTCTCTCTGCCAAATAAATAAGTAAAATCTTTTTAAAAAAATAAAAATAAAAGAAGAAAGATGGGGGGAGGAATGTTAGAAGGAATGGATGGACTCAAAGTGGGCATTGCATACCTATCCTTGCTTTGACGGTCTTGTCCTCTCTCATTCATCATCCTTTCCCAGTTGTCTTGGTCTTAGTGTTTGCTATCTGTTGGGCCCCATTCCACGTTGATCGGCTCTTCTTCAGCTTTGTGGAGGAATGGACTGAATCCCTGGCTACTGCGTTCAATCTCATCCATGTGGTGTCAGGTAAAATTTTGGCTGGTTTGGTTAAATCACAAGTGTTCAAGTAATTGCAGCTGCTTCATCTTGTTTAGAGCAGTAGGTTCTATTGGATATGCTACGTTTGAGGGACCCACTATGATATAAAGAACACACTTGTTTTTTTTTTTTACTCACATATTAATGAGGTATATTATGGATCCAAAAGAAATATAACAGATCAGCATTTTAGATGTTACTTTATTAAAGACCTCAACTCTAAGCATGATGATTACAGCAGGAAAATGGTCTATGAGGTGATTCCTTTGTTTTGCTTTCAATGACTACATAATTTAATTGGTTCTTATTAGTTTAACATCCATGTTTAATTATCTTCAGTAAGTGTTAGATCCTCATGAAAGCCAACCAAAGGTGATTCATGAGGCATCAAGGTCTGCTTTTAGGCTACTTTAATGCTGCTTGTGAAGGATACCATGGAATTTGGTGGAAAGAGGGGTGGAAAGATCATTAAGTTAAAGGACGTGGATTTGCATCTCACTCCCATCATTAATATTCAGAATGATCTGAAGAATGTGGCCTCCTTCATGTCAAAGTTTCCTCAGTAAAATGGCACAATGCCTGCTCTGTACAATCCATGGGCTGATGGTAAGAAGTTAATGAAATAATAGCTTTTTAAGCTGCATGATATGGCATATCTATAATCACCACAACAAGTAGATGTTATCATCACCATTTTACGGCTGAAAGAACAGTTCCCAAAAAAGAACTGACTTGCTCAAAGTCACTTGGCTGGCAAATGGTAAAAAGAACATTCTAATTCAAGTTACCCAACTTTAAGTTCAGAGTTCTTTACTCCAAAGCGGAGCCGAGAATGGTTAGCCATATCCTTCTTTCTCAGCTAGTGTGACTGTTAGGATTAGGTGCAGACCACCTTGTCCCTCTACCTCGGTGAGTCACTGGCTAGCTCTACGGGCTCTTTAGACCATCAAAACACCTCACCAGAGAAGAGCAACTTGTGTGTGGGATGCTCCACGTGTGTATAAAGCAAAGATAACAGTGTTCATAGAAGTATTGAATGCCATGTATTTTATTTGTTTTCAATCACCCCCTCTTTTGTACTCAGCAGGCCCTGTGAACAGTTTATACCTGGACATTAGTATCTTCCTCCATGTTAAATTAATTATGAATGCTGGGTAAAATGTCAAAAATATTTATAGCTCTTAGCTTATCTTTATGTTTAAGCTGAGAAAAATGGACATGATAAGCTGGAAAGCACTACAAGATCACATGAGACTTGACTAGTTGACTTTGTATCTCCAGATGTATCAAGACAACCATTTTAAGATTTCCAAATTATGGCATTTACATTAACATTTTCCTGTTAAAATATCATCTCTCTCTTCTCCACACTACTAACCAGATAAAGTCTAAACCTCTTAAATGCCACTAAAAAAATACCTCCAACTTGCCTTTTGATCAAGTTATGCATTTCCATTCATAAATCATACATTTGTCAACTGATTAATTAGAGAGTTCTGCATATTTTGAATCATTTCTGCACAATATAACCATTCCTACCTCTGTACATTTGCACAGGCTATGCTTTCTACCTACAGAACTCTCTCCTCTCTTCCCCAACTATCTCCTGCTTGCTTCAGGGCCTGCCTAGTATTCAATCAGTAGTCACTGTTAAATCCTTCATTACCACCATAGTCCTTGTGTTTATGCTGTCATGTGAATTTCCATAGGATGACTGTTAGTATCACATATTTTGCTCTTAATATTATTCTTTTGTCAGCTGTTGAAGTTAAGCATAGATTTTGCCTCTATAATACTGTTCTAAGTCCTTGGAAAACAAAGTTTAAATTTACTATCTACCAAAGTGCCTCAAAGTTTCTGGAACAAAATAAGAATTTATTGAACAAATTAACAGTCCACAGCAATATTCTTCTCTATATTCCTCCCTGCCCAGTACTATGCATAGGGCATATGGCACTCTGTATGTCTTGAACGAGGTAAATGAGGACCACCATGAATATGTTGATGACAGTGCCTATTGCTTGCTTATATTCTTAGCTATTCTCAGTCCCTCTGTGGATAGCATCTCAACTTTATCCTCACAGTAATTCAGGGTGGTGGGTTAAGATGGTATTCCCATTCCCATTTTGCAGAGAAAAGAATTGAAGTGCCAGTTCCATCTAAGGTCAAAGAACAAGCAAGTACCAAGATCAGAAACAGAGCCCTCAATTTCTCAACCTTAGGCCCATCTTGGGCCTTGGGGAAGTAAAATAGCATATAGTAATAAGAAAAGTGTGTATACCAAAGAGGAAAATGACAGTGTACAAGGCATTTGGTGGAGAAAACAAATGGCAAAATGGAATTATATAATAAAGTTGGAAGGTGGGAAGAGTCATCAAGGGGAAAGGCTAGGTAAGAAAGAGGCATTGGGGAATACTTTTTTTGAAGAGATAGTTAGCATTATAAGAAATATCAGCAGGGACTACGCCTTAACTGATTTATCATTCTTCTATTGCAGTTTCAAATTATAGATTTAAGCAAAGCTCCAATGAGATAAAAGCATCTCTCTTTCCTCTGATACTTAAGCATCTCTCGTTAATGCTATGAGAGCATGTTCTTTAATTAAACAAGTGGGGATCAAAGGAAATTACCAAGCATCTCAGAGAGATCTCATGCCAGCCTAAATTTTTCCAAGACTCTTTAATCTTTCTGTGTTTGATTCCTAAATACACAGGTGGTAGATCTGTTCAGAGCATTTTGTATTCTCAGTTGGAGTCTTATATATATTATTACTTCCAAAAGAGGCAGTCACAGGGATTTGAGGCCTTTGTTAAATATTTATGCTTCTCTCTATCATGCCTCTCACTCAGTTTCTCCTCAGTGTGTCTCTTTTTTTAATCTCCTGTGTTCCAGGTGTCTTCTTCTACCTGAGCTCAGCCGTCAACCCCATTATCTATAACCTACTCTCTCGCCGCTTCCGGGCAGCATTCTGGAATGTGATCTCTCCTTGCAAACAGGGGCACTCCCAGCACCACCTACAGGGGCCACCTGCCCAGCGGAACATCTTCCTGACAGAATGTCACCTTGAGGACCTGACTGAAGATGCAGGTCCCCAGTTCCCTTGTCAGTCATCCATCAGCAGCTCTCACCTCCCCGCAACCCTCTGTACTGGACAGGCCCCATAGAAGAAATGCTCAAAGAGTTGACATTCCTCTATGCTGCCTTACTGTAGGGAAGGACACCCGTAATTAATGGCTCCTGATATGACAGTAAGGGAGGTTAAATGAGTCTTAGGACTTCTATACCCATTTCTAATGTGTATGGGTTCTCTTTTTTAAACAAATTGCTACTAAAACTGGATCTAAAACCAAGAACCTCCTTATTATTAGTGACCTTTCCATTATCCTAACTGATCCATGCCCCTTCACTAGTTTATGGAAAGGAAAAAAAAAATCCTTTGAGTAATTTTCACTTTGGGAAATGACTTATCTTAACTCACCCACTCTGAGCTAGGCTGTAACTCTCACAACAAAGGACATCTGTACAACAGAAAGGGAGACATATAGATGCTATGCTATTTTACATATTTGAGGGATCCAGGCCATTGTTCTTCCACAGCAAAGCATTTATCCTAATGACTCACATTTTGTCATTATAATGTAATTCCTGAGGGTTTTGAAGCCTGTTACTTGAAGAGTCCTCCTGATAATCTGGGGATGCTTCTTAGAACTATTATTCCCACTTTCCTGATCCCCAAGTCATTCTCCATCATCCCTTACCAGAAATGGGATCAGATCCAAGTTCTACTTAGAGAAGAAAGGGAAGAGGGAGAAGGCTATGGTGGTGGGGTCAAAAGAGGCATAAAATATTCCAAACACGAACTTAGCTGTTTTCATAGTTTGCTCTAAACATGGATTTCTAACGTCTTTTTTTTTTGCTTTTAATTTTCGTAATTTATTTTATTTTAAATCTCATTTTATTCTTTCAGTGTTCCAAGATTCATTTTTTATGCACCACACCCAGTGCTCCATGCAAGACATGCCCTCCTTAATACCTACCACCAGGCTCACCTATTGCCCCACCCCCTCGCTTCCAAAATCCTCAGTTTGTTTCTCAGAGTCCACAGTCTCTCATGGTTCATCTCCCCCTACAGTTTCCCCCAATTCACTTTTCCTTTCCTTCTCCTAATGTCCTCTATGTTATTCCTTATGCTCCACAAGTAAATGAAATCGTATGATAATGGACTTTCTCTGCTTTGCTTATTTCACTCAGCATAATCTCCAGTCCCGTCCATGTTGATACAAAAGTCACGTATTTATCCTTCCTGATGGAGTCTTACTCCACAAACAGGTAGAGGTATAGTCTACGATCTTAGTAAAAAACCCTAGTCAAATAGTTACTACTGGTCTCAGATCAATGATTTCACTTACTAAATCTTTCATTACCTATATAACAGTCTTCACACATGAGAAAAATCAACTTTCCAGACTCATCTTCTATTATATCGTCACATGTAATGTATATTCTATTCAAAATGGATTACTTGCTCTTCTAATGAAAATATGACCCAGTTGTCCCAGCAGCACATATTTGCTTAGAAAATGCCCTCTTTATCTCCAGGCTCCATCTGTTGCTCTCCTACCCACTCTTCAATGTCCATCTCAATGTGGTACCTCTATAAAACCCTGCTTGATTTATTCAAATAGATGTGGTGTCTGACCTCTCTGTCAGTCTCTCTCTTAAGCTTTTTCCCCACTCTGCTTTATAGTTCAGGGATTTTTATTCTTGTTCTGTCAGAATGTAAATTTGTCAAAGGCATGAGGTATCTTGTATTCATTTTTGCTGTTGCTGGAATCCTAGCAATATATCTGTCACAATGGTAGATGTTCAATAAATATGTGGTAAGTGAGTTGACTTCACATTCTAATGTGCTGAGCCAAAGAACAGTTCCAGATAGTACCATGTTAAGAGCCAAAAGACTGAGATTCTTTTTCTCACGGGGATGTCTGACCTTCGGTTGGCCATTTAGCCAGCTGTGATTATAATAGCCCGTCTGCAGTGCCTGTGGTACAAGAAGGCTCTCCCCAGTCCAGATTCTTACTGATGCTGAAACATACAAGCTCCAGCTTTTAGTCTCTGGATTTTCCCTAAATTGAATGAAACATCCTATTGATAAATGGGGGTATTGGTCCCTGACATCATTATTTCCTAACTGAACAATCATCCTCAAAGTGATTTTATATATCTTTGCTAACTATAAGTCAACTTGAATGAATCAGAATCTTCCAGTGATGGTTTACGTTGATGAGCAGAATTCTCGGGTCATTTGAGGATTAAGTTGAGAAAACTCAGCAAAACAAAACCTCAAAAATGGAGGAGAAATGAATTTCCTTCTCACTTTTTAGAGGCATTCTCAAATGAAGATCTACTAAGGTCATCAGCCTTAACATCAATTCCCAGTGACCAGAACTAAATATGTTGCTGTTGTAGGTAGACGGATAGATAAAGAAAAAAAAAAAAAAACACTAAAATTGAAGCTAGTAATTTTGCTCCTTGATTATAACTTTGATCTAATTTTTTAACTTACTTTTTCTCTTCAAAATATATATAAAAATTATCATTTATTCATTAATTATTTCCTTCAACAAATCACTTAGTACCCATTAGGTGAGGTGCGTTATGCCAGTTTATGAATTTTCTAGCCTTGACAGTTTACATCTAATAGAAAAAATGATTTGTGTGTGTGTGTGTGTGTGTGTGTGTGTGTGTGAAGTGTGCTACAAAATAAAAATGCAAGTGCTATAGGACTATACTTGGTCAAGTTGTGAGCAATAGACTTAATTAAGCCTAACATTTGAAAGGGGGGAAAAAAGAATGAGTGTTGAGAGTGTGTCTACATACATATCCATACACACAGGCACACAGGCACACACACACACACACACACACACACACACACGAAACTTATATTTCAAAATGAAAATTGAAATATCCCAAATCTTAGAGTTAGTAGTTAGTGATGTAATGTTTCACACAAAATTAGTAGAACAAAGGGAAAAATTAAAACTGAATTGCTCAATGCAACTCAATAGTTGATCTCATCATGTCCTTGTGAATTCCTTATGATCTCTGCATTTTGGAGTAAAGACAGAAGAGCCAGATAGTAAACATGATTAATAAAATACTAGTACTTTAATTCTTTTGCAATTAAACAGTGACTTTTGAGCTCTCTGATAATTCATACATTTAGTGAACTGAAGGAATGAGGTTCAGAATGTTGCTTGCCAAGTTGTCTAGCCCATAAAGAGAACAGAGATTCTTAATCTGAGACCCATGAACAAATGTCAGAAAGTCCAAGAATCTCCTGAAATTATATTCACAGTTTTTTTAAGGATTTTTAAAAATTTATTTACTTGACTGAAAGAGAGAGGGAGAAAGAGCAAGCACATGCAGGGGGAGTGAAGGCAGAATGAGAAGCAACTCCCCCCCAAGCACAAAGCCCGATATGGAGCTTGGTCCCAGGACTCTGGGATCATGACCGGAGCCAAAGGCAGACATTTAATCAACTCGGCCACCCAAGTGCCGCTGTATTCATAATTCTCAGTGTATACTTTTTTTGGAGAGAAGGTTTATAGCTTTGATTAGCTCCTCAAAGTAGTCTATAACTTAAATTATTATAATTACTATTATAAAATACTCTTAACAGTCTTACATAAAGACACTCTCTTAGTGAGTTATAGTTGAATGAAGGCATTGTAGGAGAATTTAAAAGTTCCATTATTCCAACATAAGAATCAAGTGTTTATAAGGATTAGCAGTTCAGTGGTGTGCTGGTGCTAGCTCAGACTGGCTTGCAGATGTTTATTATTACATATTTAGGAATTTTGAGAGCCTGGTGTTATATGATCAGTAACCTGAAATCAGCCACAGTGGGAATATTTACACCATAGAAATTGGCAAACACTTTACTTCTGGGCTCTTTTTTCCCCAAGGAGCCATCGTATCAGCACACCACTAACCATCAATATGCTGGCAGGCAATCTGACATCTTGCTATAATACACATCATTTGTCTGTAGAAAAGATGCCCATTAACACCGTTATAATTACAGACCACTTAAAGTTGTGGTTAACTTGTCAAAAAAAAAAAAAAACTGTAAAGGGACCAGAGTTTGACCCAGAGGTATGAGATAAAATAAGCTAAAGCATGCTAATTATGACATGAAAGCCTCATCGGCATTTTATAATTTACCTAGAATGGAGGAATTATCCTTGGATGCTGTCCATTAACATTGGTGCAGAAAATAGTAACAGCTCTACATTTTATCTTCCCTATTCATCTGTTTTTAAGTATCCCACAGGATTCATTGTAAAAAGATGCAAGATTTCTAAATTCGTTCTACTTACCTGGAAACCTCTCTCTCTCTCTCTCTCTCTCTCTCTCTCTCTCTCTCTCTCTCTCTTTTTTTTTAAGAGAGAGAGTGAGCACAAGTGTGAGGCCACGTGAGCTGGAGGGGAGGCGCAGAGGGAGAGAATGTTAGCAGGCTCCACGCTCAGTGCATAGCCCCATGCGGGCTGTCTCACAGCCCTGAGATCCTGAGCTGAGCTGAAATCAAGAGTTGGACACTTAACCAAAGGAGCCACCCAGGGGCTCTGACCTCATTTTTTTAAATATGTAGAAGTATACCATATAAACATTATAAGGAAATTTGAGGTCATACTAACTTATGAAAGCCAAACAAATCTGAACAATCTATTCCTTCCCTTTTTTCATCCCCTTTAAATCATTAAATCACAATGAACTCTACATTAGACATATGTGTATGTATATGTTATACTTTGGAAACATTGTCTAGGTAATGTCAATGTTTGGAAGTTTTAACTCATCTCTGCTTGACCTAGAAGTTGTTGCCTATACTTAAATGATAGCACTGCCAGTGAAATATATACATTGTGAAAATATATACTATGAATTTAGTAGGTTAGAATGGTTAGACTGAGCCGGTAAACAAAATACTATTTAAAAAGGAAAGCAATCTGAGGCGCCTGGGTGGCTCAGTGGGTTAAGCGACTGCCTTCGACTCAGGTCCATGATCCCAAAGACCTGGGATCGAGCCCCACATCAGGCTCCCTGCTCTCCCTCTCTCATTCCCCCTGCTTGTGTTCCCTCTCTCACTGTGTTTCTCTCTGTCAAATAAATAAAATCTTTAAAAAATAATAAATAAAAAAAATGAAAAGGAAAGCAACCCATTATTTTCAAAGACAAAAAATAATGAATGCTAGGAAGCCTATGTTCATACATAAGTAAGAATGATTTGTAAGTATACAGGTATTTTGAAATTAGGTCTTAACCAGGCTCAGTAAAACTTGTTTATTTGAATGTTATACCAACAGAAGGAATATTTTATTAAAATTCCATGCCTCCCTTTAT
>PITA01014716.1:24715-52701 GCA_004023965.1 Spilogale gracilis
TAGGTGTCCCCAGTACCCACCACCAGGCTCTCCCAACCCTCCACCCCCCTCCCTCCAAGACCCTCAGTTTGTTTTTGTGTCCAAAGTCTCTGTTGTTTCGTTTCCCTCCCTAGATTACCCTAGTTCCCATTTACTTTCCTTCTCCCACTGTCCTCCAGGTTACCCCTCATGCACCGCAAGTAAGTGAAACCATGCGATACTTGACTTTCTCTTCTTGGCTTATTTCACTCAGCATAATCTCTTCCAGTCGGGTCCATGTTGCTACAAAAGTTGGATATTCATCCTCTCTGATGGAGGCATAGTATTCCATTGTATATATGTACCACATCTTCTCTATCCATTCATCTGTTGATGGGCACCTTGGCTCTTTCCACAGTTTGGCGATTGTGGCCATTGCTGCGATGAACATTGGGGTACATATGGCCCTTCTTTTCACTAGAAACTCCAGGTCTTACCTTGTGCGCACTATTATCTCATTAAGTTCTCACAGCTTCACTGAGAGGAAATTATCAACCCCCCACTTTACAGTTGACAAAATAAGACTTGTCCTCTTTTGCACTTGGGAAAATAGACAAGCAAGCCCAAAGTCTGAGTGAGACCCCCAAGAGGATTTATATCTTACGGGCATATCTGCAGGTTAGCTGTGGCAAGTCCATAGCACACAGGCTGGGGCGTTCACAGGAAACATAGGAGGTATGCAGAATGTGCTTCTCATGCTAAGCAAGTCACACGGCCAATCCCAAAGCTGGGGAGGCCTGGAAGTACACTCCACTCACCATGAGGCCATGGCCTGACAAAGGGTGAGGTATATAATACTGCCAACGGTAATGGAGTATTGAGACTAAAGACACATCGAGTGAATGTTGTAGTGAATTTGAAGCTGGACCTATCTGACTCCAAAGTCTGAGCTCCCCCATTGTACTACATGGATTCTACATGGGACTGTATCTCATTGACATCACTAAATAAGCCTTCCGGTTTAAGGCCATCCCCCAATATTACCTCTTCACTTATTTCCCACTAAATTATTCATACAGATTGGAGAGCAAACACAGTGGAAGCACAAGGACACTAGAGCCAGATGGCCAGGTTCAAGTCCTGGCTGTACCATATTAACTGTGTGACCTTGAACAAGTTATGTATTCTCTCTGCATTTGGGTTTTACCATCCATGTAATGGACATAATGGTAATATGTATCTATTTCACAGTCATTACACTGAGGATCAAATAAGTGAATGCACCTTTTGTGACACTCTAGGAAGTGCAATAATAAGTGTTGGTGGGAAAATGATAAACACGAGTGGAGGCATTTATTACTTCACAAAGATACACTTTTTGGATACCATTTCACTTTGTTTACAGTTTTTAGAGAGTGCTACTCTCTCTGGCAGCATTCAAATGTAAGATGGTTTTAATGAGTTCTGTACCAGGAAATGTGTCAGGAGTTTTTTTGCTAGTCCTTCCCACCAGATAAACAAGCTGCCCAAGATTCCATTGCCAAGTGGTAAGATTTCATTAATAATGAAGGCACGAATATGCATTAAAGATTGTTTTTTCTCTTCCATGAAAGATTAATCAATATTATAATAGGGCAGTCAGCAAAGCCACAGGTTCCCAGGCTGCTAGGGACGCCCAAGCATATTAATTGTTTTAAAAGGCTTTTGGCGTGTCTTCATCTGGGAAATTGAACGTTTGATTTTTGGCTCTCAGAATCAGAAGATGGAGGCTAAGGATTCAAGTAATGGGATCACTCTAGCATAGACATCCCGCTCAGAGAGGAACAAAGAGACAAGCCTCAGGGGGACCGATGGTTATATTGTCTCTAGCACATGTAGAAATGAATGTTAAGCTATATCCTGAGCCTGAGCCTCAATATCAAATTGAGAGCATGTATAGCTATTTATTAAATACTTGACAGTGAGCCATGTGCTTGACATTTGTAACAATCCCCATTTGACAAATGAGATCATTGAAACTTGAGGAAATAACTGAGATGCCATTTATACAAGTAAATAAGTGAGAGAACTAAGGGTCAAGATGTGAGGTCTGACCTGGAACCTGTTCTTAATCACTCCATGTGCTATATTATATCTACCTTTCCAGCAAATATATATATATTTTTATATTTACATATATAAATAAATATTATATATATATATATATATAAAATGACAGACATTGATCTAGATTTAAAACCACAGACAATAATAAGCATGTCCCTATTCTCAGTCTGTTGAATCCATGGGTATTCAGTTTACCAACTAAAAGAAAATTCATATTCATTCTTTCATTATCTATTCTTAACTCTGGCCCTGACTGAGTGGAGATGTGCAGCCTATTTTGAATGCCTATGTAACTTACAAAATTTATAGAAAGCTTGAAGAAGCTTTCAAGATCACCTAGCCCAATAATTATTGATACTTTTCCAGTTACTGTACTAAGAATTTTATATTTATCATCTGCTTTAACTTCCCAAGAACTTCCCAAAAGATGAGCTCTATTATAATTCTTATTGCATAGAAGACAAATACATTGAAACAGAGAAGTAACTTGACCAAGGTCACACAGCTAGGAAATGTTGAAGATGAGATTTAATTTAATTCTAAGTTTAGACCTCCAGCTCTTTGCTACAAATCTATATCGCTAGCCTAAAGCACAAAAAGGAAAGGTGGCTTGTGCAAGATAAAACCATGAGTGGCAGGGTTGATATTTAGACTGATTTTCTTGACTCCCATATTGTTTCCTCCGTATTGCTTCCTACTCCATATCTCACTGCATTCGAATGACTGAAGAGAACTGACAATCTGGATAATTCAGATAATGAAACATAATCTAAAAATAATTCAGGAAGCCTGGGTGGCTCAGTTGGTTAAGCATCTGCCTTCAGCTCAGGTCAGGATCCCAGGGTTTGGGACTGAGTCCCGCACTGTGCTCTTTGTTTGGCAGGGAGCCTGCTTCTCCCCCTCTGCCTGCTGCTCCTGTTTGGAGCTTGCTTTCTCTCTTTCTCTCTCTCTCTGACAAATATTGAAAAATATTTTTAAAAATAAGAAAACAAAAAACAGCATAATTCTTAAATGCATAGCATTGGTCTTTGGGCCTCACTAAAGAAGATGTCATCAATAAGTTTATATCTACTTGATTAGCTACAAAATTAATTTCTATTCCCTACACACAAACCAATTCTAGACAGGAAGGTATAGCTTTAAAACATACCAACGTTGGGGCACCTGGGTGTCTCAGTTGGTTAAGTGTCCGACTCTTGATTTTCAGTTGAGGTCATGATCCCAGGGTTATGAGATGGAGCCCCACATGAAGCTCCCTGCTCAGTGCAGAATCTGCTTGAAACCCTCTCCCTCTGCCCCTCCCCCCACTTGTGCTCTTTCTCAAAAATAAATAAAATCTTAAAAGAAAATACCTAGCTAAGTGTTACATGGTTCGTGCTGAATAGAAAAAGAATTTTAAATCACACCTTGGGGCATCGGGGTGGCTCAGTGGGTTAAGCCTCTGCCTTTGGCTCAGGTCATGATCTCAGGGTGCTGGGATCAAGGCCCATGTTGGGCTCTCTGCTCAGCAGGGAGCCTGCTCCCTCTTCTCTCTCTGCCTGCCTCTCTGCCTACTTGTGATCTCTCTCTGTCAAATAAATAAATAAAATCTTAAAAAAATAATCATAATAAATAAATCACACTTTGACTCAAACTGAGGAAATGTCTAAGAAACTAGTCTTAATCTGTCCCCTGTGATTTTTATTTACTGAAGCTCATTGCACTGTGGTATAAAATAAAACAAAAATTGCACCAAACACTAGTTTAAAATGGTGAGGAGGACTTTACTCAAGACCCCGGTAATAAGGGATAGGCTACCTCAATTGGGGAGTGAGATTGAACTCAACTCTAATATAACAGGACCCAGAGGGGATTTATGACCAGTGATCAGGGTGAGGGTGTGGATGCAAAATTACTGAGAGGAACCTGGTTAGATATCAAGAGTTGGGGAGACGAAGCAGAACTTGATTAGATAAAGGACAGAGGGAAATAACCTGACTGGCGGTCAATGGGAAGAAGGATGCTCTCTGAACTGGCTTGGCAGGAACCCCCGCTAAAACTGGATTTGAACAAGCCAAAGATGGGGGCCAAGGCGAGGACTTACCACAAAGAAGTTTCAAAGGAGCCTGACTAAAGTTTGGTCAAGGAGAGACCCACGGTGCTTAGGAGTTGAGGACAGCAGTAAGAGGAACCCGTGGCAAAAGAGAAACTTCCCAAATGTTACCTAGCACTGGAGCCTGGAATGCAATGCTGAGGAATGTTGTGACTTGTCTGAAACTCTCACTTCCATTCTCTTCTCAAGTCTTTTTTGCAGAAGTCTTCCTCTGACCATTTTTTCTCTTAATATAAATTCCTCAGGACTTGTATTTGTCAGGATTCTCCAGGAAAATAGAACCAGTAAGATGGACACAGACACACACATAGACACACACACACACACACACACACACACACACACACTCACACTCACGCACAGGTTGAGACAGAAAGAGAGAGAGAGAGATTTAACATAAGGAATTGCTTATGTTATTATGAAGACTGGGAAGACTAAGGCTCTGTGGTAAGCAAGCTAGAGACCCAAAAGGGCTGGTAGTGAGTTCCAATCTGAGTCTGAAGGCCTGAGAACAAGGAGGGGCAAGCCAATAGCATAATTCCCAGTCCAATGGCTGAAGACCAGTGGCCCAGCTCAGTCAAGTAGGCAGAATTCCCTTTGACTCAGCTTTTTTGATCTATTCACATCTTCAGTCAATTGGATGAGGCCAACCCACATTAGAGAGGGCAATTTGCTTTCCTCACTGTGTTCATTAAAAGGGATCCAGATGGTAATCTCATCCAGAAATACCTTCATAGACATACCGGGTAATGTTTACTCAGACATTAAGGTATTGCACGGTCAGTCAAGTTGACATATAAAACCAGCCATCACAGGACTTATGAGCATGTCCACACAAGCACCTCAGTGGTTCCTGGAAATTATTCTCCAGCAGTTTCATTTTTCCATAGAATAAGTATGATTCATGCTTAGCATGAATAGTGTCCTCCCCCTCTCCCCCACTGACCCTTTTACACAGTCACCAGAAACACCTTATTTCTAGGTCTTAAATTTCTCAAAAACATCACTTTTCTTTTAATTTTCTCAAGAACATCACTTTTCTTTTAAATTACAAATGCTTGTAAGTTATTAACACCTGTATATTTTTAAATTTATAAATATTTTTCCTTAAGGGAAAAAATCAAGATATTACGGAAAAGGAAGTAATTTTCATATGTTAGATGAACTATAGCTCTGCTTCCATCTGTGGCCTTCAAAGTCAGCGACATCTT
Organism: Spilogale gracilis; assembly: GCA_004023965.1. Lineage (NCBI taxonomy): Eukaryota > Metazoa > Chordata > Mammalia > Carnivora > Mephitidae > Spilogale > Spilogale gracilis. The sequence goes on from PITA01014716.1 coordinate 30,083, forward strand.
TTATTGTCACAAACAGGGGACTGTTCCTGACATCTAGTGAGAAGAGGCCAGAGGTGATGTTGAACATTCTAGAATGTCCAAGACAGCTTCCCCCCAACAACAAAGAATTCTCAGACCCAAGATGTCAAGAGTGCTGAGGTTGAGAAACTTGTCTAAAGAAGGGGCTCAGTCGTTAAGTGTCTGCCTTTGGCTCAGGTCATGATCCCAGGGTCCTGCTCTGCGGGAAGCCTGCTTCTCCCTCTCCCACTCCCTCTGCTTGTGTTCCCTCTCTTGCTGTGTCTCTGTCAAATAAATAAGTAAACACTTAAAAAAAATAAAAATAAAGAAAAGAGAGTTGCACCCCCTTAGAACAGAATTTGATCATTTGCTGGGAAAGAATGCCCAAATGAAAAGGGATCTTAAAGGGTACATTCACACTGCCTCTTTTTGTTGACAAGGAAACCACGATTCAGGATTTAAATGCCTGAGGTGCTACAGCTGGTGTGCACCCAGGAAGGACTAGAACCCTATCTACTGATACCAGTGCAAAACAGATGCGGGTCACGCCACCCATAAAATAGACATCTGATTAACTACTGAATACTAGTGAGTCATTTTTCAAAAGAGAAATCATTTAAAATGTGACATCACCTCTCTGTTAGGCAGCCTATAAAATGGGCCCCTACCATGATCCCTCTCTTTTGGTATTCATGTCCTGTGTATCCCACTCCCTTTGAGTATGGGCTGGACTTTACTGACTTGCTTCTAACAAATAGAATATGACAGAAATGACTGGATGTCACTTCCAAGAGGGGAGTACAAAAAGACCCTGGCTTCCCTATTGTGCATGCTCTTCTTCCTCCTCTCTCTTTGGATAGCTTTCTCAGGAGAAGTCAGTTGCCAGGACGTTTGGGAGCAGACCCTACCCCAGTCAAGCCTTGAAGGGACTGCAGGCCTGTGGACACCCTGACCACAGCCTCATGAGAAATCCTGAGCCAAGGGTATCCAGCTGAGCTGTACCCCAGATTCCTGAGCCACAGAAACTGGGAGGTAATAAAGATGCATTATTTTAATCCACTAAGTTTTGCAGTAAATTGTTGTATTATTGTTATTATAGTAAAAAGTAAAAATCTTGAAATTGTTTAAGAGGAAGAGAATAATTCAAGTGTTAGTGTATCTTTACAACCCAGGAATTTCAAACTATCTTGGGAGTACCTTATTGAATTGAACATAATGAAACCACCATTATAGAATTAACTCAAATGACATTCAGCCTCTGGGCATATTTGCTGCTGATAAAACAGTTTTAATCTTTATGTTTTTAACTCTCTGGGTATTACAGGAAAAAAAGGACATAAAATCTGTGTTTGTTTATAAGTCCTATTGTGTATGTTTGTACAGAAGACACTCATTTACAAAATAAAAGACATAAAACAACATCTAGTTGGTACTGTTTTCACTACATCTAATGTATTTGCAGAGGAAATACTGAAGACTCCCTGGAGACAGTGAAAAAAATCCTTTACTACCCCCAAGTGGACACATATGTTATTTGTACAGAAATAAAATAGAAAATGGTCATGTTTTCCAACAACAAAAAACACAGCATGTGATGATTATACATAAGACTCATGATCTCAGAGTTGATGAGGGCTTTAAACTTAGAACTTTTAAGTTTAAAACCCTAGAACTGCTGAAATATTTGAATTCCCTCCACCACCTATCTTATACTTGTACATTTTAGTTCCATAAGTTTGCTGCACGCCGAGGCAGCTCATTCTCTTGCAAACCGCTCCATTTTTTGTTGTTCTAGTAAATCTTCATCTCTCTTGTAAATAGTCTGCAAGTCAAGTGACAGCTCTCATGTTGTCCTCACTAATCATACTGTTCTTAAGAAGTTACAAAAAAGGAGATGCTCTAACTTTACAGAAAATATATTCGAAGAACCCAGAGAACTAAATTTTAGGCTTTCTGAGGTCTTACCCTCAAAACTCTTCCAAATAGTGTATATTATTTTTTATGAAAATGACTCAACTGTTCCTAACATATAGAAAACCACTATACCCTTTAAGACTTTCAAATTTACCCAGGTCCAATTTGTTAATATCTCTGAGAGTTCAGTTTGCCCAAATTTCAAACTACAAGTCTAGACCAACTGCCTGCCTGTGTCAGGGGTTTCAAAGAAGATATTAGATTTTGGAGTAAAATTCAAGGGTTTTTTTTTTGAAGATTTTATTTATTTATTTGACAGAGAGAAACACAGCTAGAGAGGGAACACAAGCAGGGGGAGTGAGAGAGGGAGAAGCAGGCTTCCCGCTGAGCAGGGAGCCCTATGTGGCCGGGATCATGACCTTAGCTGAAAGCAGTTGCTTAACCAACTGAGCCACTCAGGCACCCCCCCCCCCCGGCCCCCCGCCACAGCCTGGAGTTTTACTCCAGTCCTCTCTGCTGAGTTGGAAAGAACTATAAATGGGCTTAAGACTCTCCTTTTGCACCCACTAAGAAAAGGAAAAAAAGAAATAGAATTGCTATGCTTTAAAAAAAGACAAAATAGGGCACCTGGGTGGCTCAGTTGGTTAAGGGACTGCCTTCAGCTCAGGTCATGATCCTGGACACATTGGGCTCCCTGCTCGGCGGGAAGCCTGCTTCTCCCTCTCTCACTCCCCCTGCTTGTGTTCCCTCTCTGGCAGTGTTTCACTCTGTCAAATAAATAAAACCTTTTAAAAAAAAAGACAAAATAGATCATATAAAATGCTAAATTAAAATCACAAAAGGCAAAAATAGAAAAAAAGAATGGAAGCCAAAATAGGACCAAAGAACAAGGAGTAGAAATAGAAAACAGTAAGAATATTATAGATATTAACCCAACTGTATCAATAATCACATTAAATAATGAATGATCTAAATGCAATTAAAAGACAAAGATTGTCAGAGTGGATCAAAACACATGAACTTACTATATGTTTTCTACAAGAAACCCATGATAAATGTAAAGACACATGTAAATTAAAAGTAAATGAATGAAGAAATATACCATGCTAATATACCACACTAGACCAGTCAAAAGAAAGCAAAAATAAGTATTAATTTCAGACAGGACAAACTTCAGAGTAAGGAAAGTTATCAGGGATAAGGAAGGGTGAAAGTGTACTTGGGTTAGTCATAAATTATATTGCAAAATTGAGAGAAGCCACTTAAAAAATAATAAAGTTAAAAAAAGACTTCTTTTTTTCTCTGGCCAATGTCAAGACAGTTGTTCCTCAAAATATGGAAGGAAAAATGAGGTAAACAATGAGGGAGGCAAACCATTAGAGACTTTTTTTTTTCCTTCTCAAACTTTGATTTGCTTTTCTTTTTTTTTTTTAACTTTATTTTTCAATTTAAATTCAATTACTTAACATATAGTGTATTATTGATTTTGGAGGTAAAGGACAGTGACTCATCAGTCTTATATAATACTCAGTGCTCATTAGATCACATGACCTCCTTAATGTCCATCATCCAGTTACCCCATTCTCCCACCACCCTCCCTGAGAGCAACCCTCAGTTTATTCTCTATAGTTGAGAGTTTCTTATGTAGAGATTCTTAATCACAGGAAATAAACTGAGGGTTGGGGAGAAGGGAACAGGGAGATGGGTTCAATGGGTGATGGGTATTAGGAGCAATTTGTTGGGATGAGCACTGGGGGTTATATGTGATGTGTTGAATGTAAGTGATAAGTCACTAAATTCTATTCCTGAAACTATTACTACATTATATGCTAACTAAGTTGAATTTAAATAAAATCTTGGAAAAAAATACATATATGACCAGCAGACTGGAACCACCTGGGGAGTTTGTTAAGAGAATGTTAGTTCCTAAACCTATGAATATAAAACTTCTGAGGTGGAGTATAGGAATATGAGTTATTATTAAGAATTTCCGGGGTGACTGGGTGGCTCAGTTGGTTAAGCGACTGCCTTCAGCTCAGGTCATGATCCTGGAGACCCGGGATCGAGCCCCACATCGGGCTCCCTGCTCTGCGGGAAGCCTGCTTCTCCCTCTCTCACTCCCTCTGCTTGTGTTCCCTCTCTGGCTGTTTCTCTCTGTCAAATAAATAAAATCTTTAAAAAAAAAAAAAAAAAAAGAATTTCCAAGAATTCTTATACCTACTAAACTCTGAGGATCACTGACTCAGGCCAACTGAGAACAATGGTCTCACTATGAATTCTGTAAAATACAAAAAATATGAAAGAAAAGTTGGGGAAAATCAACAAATTACAGAGAGAGGACACACTACAGCGTCCTCTCACCATGCTAAAGCACATCCCCCCAACAGCAAAGAAGGAGGAGTTACATGTAGTAAGGGGTGACATATCAGATGGTTCAGAGTTCTGGAATATTGACTTGACCATTGTTATTATCAGACGTAAACACTGGGCTTTGAAAGCATAAAGGTACAAACAAGATTCCACTCCTCCTACACTTCCATTTAAAAACTGGTGCTTCTGGGCAGGCATGGCTATGATCCTACTCTCTTTTTCTACTTCCTCCAAGCACATGAATTAGGTTAGGTCCTGATCTGCAGACCTGCCATATTGTTCCCCACCAATCCCCTTCAATGCCCTTTATCCATGCATCTGACATGAGATGGTAATACCCCAAGATTTACATCAAGGGAAGGATAGGAAGCACTTTATATACCTTAAGCTGTAAATTATTTCAATATGACCATTTACAGGAGGGCCCTGCGTTGAAGTTGGACACTTGAGCAACTATTTTTCCTTGTAGATATTACTTGTCCAGAGACCATATGTAAAGAAGAGGTGTCTTTCAGGCCAGAATTTGGGCATTTTTAGAAATCAAAACCATTATACCATCTTAATTCTCTAAGATTTTATTCTTAAACCTACAAGGCACATTTTATCCTTTAGAGACTCATATTCATAGTGAAATATTTAAGGCTCTATAAAGTCCTGCAGTGAAGAGATTAACTTAATGTTGCTCAATTTGGAGTTACCATGTCTGTATGTTCATTGTATTCCACTGAGGTAATGTCACTGAAGGCACATTTTGAGAAATGTTAGTATAGATCAGGGGATGAGCAATCTTTTTCTGAAAAAAAAAAAGGACCACATAATAAATATTTTAGACTTTTGAACTAAAAGAGTTTAAACTAACTCTTTTTCACAACTCCCAACACTGTCATTCTAGCATTAAAGCACCCACTGACAATATGTAAATGGATTAGCATGGCTGTGGTCCAATAAGACTTTATTTACAAAAACAGTAAGCCAGAGTTGTCCCATGAGTCATTATTTGCTGACCCCTGGCTAAAAAGAGTCAAAGGAATTTTTTTGTTTTTTCTTTTTGGCATCTTCTCCTAGGTCCACAACCTGATATTGTGTTTTTAAGGTCTTATTTCTTTGTTGAGGAAAAATATTGGAGAAAAAAACAAAAAGAATTGATTTCTCATCTTAAACTAAATCAACTAGAGTTGTTTTTTTGCTTTATTTTGTATTGTTTAACTCTCTCTCCCCTACCCTCCTTCTCTCTCTCTCTCTCTCTTTTCTTTTTTTTTCTTTCTTTTTTTTAACTTCAGTTATGAGTTCTGGCCAGGACAACTGGCTTTCTGGAAAGTGAAACTCAAAAACACTGGGCAGAAACCCAAAAAAGAAAGAGTATCATGACCAAGATACGATGGGCATACAAAGGAGCAATTCTAAAAGGGACAAGAAAGCCTTTGCCTAGGACATAACTGCAGGTTTTCCCTTTATGCTTTCCTCTAGAAACTCCTCTACTATTAGCAAAATGGATTGGCTGGTCCTTAGGGTCCCTTTCATCTCTAACCATCCCTTTCATCTCTAAGGAAGGTCTTTCTCTTTCCCAGGGACAGAGAGATGAAGCAGAGAGAGAGGACAGTAGAGAGGGAAGGTCTTCTTAAATGGAAGACCTCAAACTTCCACTTAGATTAGAGTGAGTGACTAACAATTAAAATAAATTCATTCCCTTCTCTTTCTTTCTGAGTGTTGTTTTTGAATTTTGAGGCATTAAATAATCATTTTTATGCAAAATATACATTTCCCTTCTATTTATCTGCTTCTCTTTTACAGTAAAATTCCATCATAGTCTATATTTTCTGCTTCCACTTCTCGTCTTCCATCTTTTCTTACAATCCCTCTGGTCAGGATTTTCTCTGCCCTACTCCAGGAAAACTCTAATTTTTAAGCCCACCAATGACTCTGGCTTCAATTATCAAGTCCCTTTTTGCTCAACCTTTCCAAACCATTGATTTATTTGGTCCTGCTCTTTACTGAGCACTTTCTTCACTTGGCTCCCTGGCTGCTATATTCACTTTCCAACCAGTTACCAAACATTTCTTCACTATCAATCCAAGCCATCTTCCCTTATCTGATTGATCAAATAGCTTCTTAAACAGTTTTCCTGGTTCCACTTTCTACCCTCACATACTATTCTCTACACAGAAGATGGAGTGATAGTCGATTAGATGCTTTAAAAAAGTCTTGATCTGTTCAAAATCTACTAATGCATACCAACACCTTTAGAACAAAAGCCAAAATGATCACCCCAGCCTAGAGAAGCCCTGCAAAAAATACGGTCCCAATCCCACTCTACCCACATCATAATAGTCTTCTATCTCACTCCCATTTCATAGCCTTTTTGCTTGTGGTCTTCTCTGCCTACAGCATACTTCTCACAGATGTTTGGATGGCATACATCTTCATTTCATGCAGTTCTCTATTCAAATATCATATTTTAGAAAAGCTTTCCATGACCAACACTCCTTCTTTGCTGTTTATCTCCTTTCTCTGCTTTAATATTCTTCAAAATGTTTATCACATCTTAATAATGTCATATATTTATTTGATGGCTGGTCTGTCTGTCCCAGTAGAAAATAAGTCTCATGAGGGCAGGGACTCTGTGTTGTTTACTACATTATCCCCAGCACAGAGAACACTGCTTAGAACATAGGTATTCAGTACATATGTGTTAAATGGGATGGGCACTGAGATAGAAACTACTTATAAGACCTCATACTTAGCTTTAATAAGGTTCTTAAATCTAATTCAAGTATGGAAGTGGAAGTAATGGAGAGTCATGCATACAATTGCAAATATAAGTCAGGGTATCTGCTATTGAAAAAAAGAAATAAGTAAAATTTTTTGAGAGGGTGATTATTAGGAATCACCTATGATTAGGCAAAGGCTTTACTGAGAACATGGCATTAAGCTGAATTTTAGAGGATGCATAGTATTTTGTTTGAAAGGAGAAGAAAGAACAGCATGAAAAATGCTATGGAGGTATAAAAAAAGCATGTTCATTCATTCATTTAATGAACATGCATTGATTTTTCTATTATGAGCTTGCTAGGCATTGTTCTAAAAGCTGGGGATTCAGTAATAAATGAAACAGAGAGAATACAAATTATAGCCTCCAAAAGTTTATGTTGTAGTGGGAAGAGTGAGTCAATAGTCAAATAGGCAAAAAAAATTAACCAAACAATTCCAGACCATAAAATAAGCAGTGTCATAACACTTGGCGGGGGGGGGGGTGTTAAAGAGCTTAAAAGGATTGTACAAGAGATAGAGGAAGTGCTGGGGATGAATGTCTTACAGAAGTTCTTTCAGGGAAGTCTTGGGAACTAAAGGAGGAGAAGGAGACAGCTCTGCACAAAGATGAAGAAAATCATACCAACTCAAGGTTACACTGGTATGCTTGCTAACCATTTCTGGTTCTTCACTTTCCAAGATTGTGCTTCTTTGTTCTTATGTTAGGTGGGGACTTGTGATTCATTCTAATTTCTAAATTGTAAGCAGAGGTAATGTGAATCACTTAATTACTGACAGAAGATGTGCCACAGTTATATTTTCCTTCTGGAACATTAGCTATCAATTGTTGGTAGGAAGGGTGGCTGCTTTGTCATTCTGTCCCTGAACGGACAACAAGAAGTAGAACCCTCTGCTGATCCACAATGAACAGATTATAACATTTAGGTACATTTTTTTGTGTAGACATATGTTTTCATTTCTCTTGGGTAGATATCTAGGAATAGAACTTCTCAGTCATATGGTGACTCAATGTTTAACATTTTAAGAAACTTCCAAACTTTTCCAAAGTGACTGTACCATTTCATGTTCCCACCAGCAGTGGGTTACAATTTCTTTGCATCCTCACTGACAATTGTTACTGTCTGTCTTTTTCATTCCCACTGGAATGGGTACGCAGTGGTATGTCGTTGTGGTTTTGACTTGCGTGTCCTTAATGACTAATGAACACATGGCTTAATTGGCACTGGGCAAGAATGTATGCAAGAAGACTATTGAAGTGCATCCCTCAAAAGTTCAGATGATAAATAATGAACAAGGTGGTAATAATGAAAAGGGTATGAACTGTAAGCAGCCATATGGCACAAAAGAACAAACACTGTGCTAAGAGACTTGACTAAACTTTAGTCTGTACTAGGCCACATCTCTAAAGGTGACCCTAGCCATAGTGCTGAGTCTTCGCTTAAAAAAAAAAAAAAAAAAAAAAAGCTGTGCTGCCAAACCACAAAATGTGCATTGGTCCAAATCACACTATCACACTGCCAAATCATTTTGGGTAATTCTCCACTTACTCCTTTCTGTAATTTTCCATTTTCCACAGCCCCCAGTCCCTTTTTGTTCCCTCCTTTTCACTTCCCCATACTGCCTTTTTTGTTCCCTTTCTGTTTTCCCTTTAAAAATCTGTTACCTTTGTCTTCATTGGAGTTAAGGTCAGTTTTTACTAGAGTAAAAATTGTCCCCTACTAAATAAAGCCTGAGTAAAATCTGTCTTGCCACCTTTAGTAAGTTTTTGGTGCTGTTGCTCTTTAATCAGAAGAAAAAGGATATTTTTCAGAAATATGAAGGATTGTAAGTCAGGAATGAAAGTGAGGGAGAGATCAAGGTTGACTCCTGGGGCTGTGGCCTGAGTGGGCTCTGAGTGGGCTTGGGTGGGTGAGGATGCCATTTAACGATATGAGAAAGTCATGGAGGGGCATGGAAGGGAAGGAAGGAAAAATTCAAAAACTCTGTTTTGAAAATGCTAACTTGACATACCTATCATACCCTCAATTATAAATAGTAAAGAGTCAGATGGATATATAAATCTGGACCACAGGAAAGAATACAGGATGCAGATGAAGATTTGGGAGTCATCTTCATCCATTTGATATTTAAAGCTATGGGGTGGATAAGATCACTGTAGGAGAATGTGTAAGTAGAGAATGACCCAGGACCAATCAGCAGAGAACTCGAACAATTAAAGGTAGAATTGAAACAAAAATAAATAAATAAAAATAAAGAGGGATATATAAAGAGTTAAGAAAAATATGAAAAGGTGACATCCTAGACACCAAGAGAAGAGTTTCATGAAGGACAGACTGGTTACAGTAAATGGTGGGTAAGAAGTTCAGAGAAGTTTCCATTGGTCTGAGCCATCTGATGATCATGGACAGGAATGGTTTTAGAGAAGTAATGATGGTAAGAGTCATATTAGAGTGGGAGATAAGGACCCAGATTCAGTGAGTATAGACCAATCTTTTGAGATTTACTGTTAAAGAAGAGAGAGATATGATGGTGGAAGAAATGGAATTGGGATCATGGGAGGGTAATGTGAAATGTGAGAAACTAGTGTATTTATATGCAATGGGAATGATATTGGAAAAAGGAAGAAACTGTGATGCAGGAATGTGGGAACTAGCTAAGGGACGTGCTTGAGGAAGTTAGAGGAGCTGGGACAGAGAACACAGGAGGCGACTGGTCCTTGGACAGAGGCAGTGAAAGGATCGAAGATAGAGAACTGGGGTCAAAAGAAAGCTATATTCTGGATTTGATAACATATATATGAGAGTTCCCTCTGCTTCTATTTTTCATGTGAAGTTCTTAGATAAGAGTGAGAGCACAAGTACGGTAAGACATCTGAGGGAGTGAAATATAACAGGGTTTCCTCAGAGAGGAGAAAACAGTCATCAGGATGGGAATTTTAGGCAGTGTGATTGCCCCTTTGAGGTTTATGATCTCACATTTAAACTGCAATGGATTCATCACTAAACTGTGTGTGTCTTTTCCATTTAGGTACAGATGTTTATCTGTTTAGATACAGATACAGCAAGGTAAATAATTAGATTCAATATGCATTGGGTTTAGCCAAGCAAACACATTGCAGGGGTCAGTAAGGCAAGGTTATTGAAGGTTTTTACAAGGGAACGATTACCATGATGGACAAGAAAGTCTAAACTCGGTAGAAAGACAAACAGCATAATAGCATAAGATACAAAATGGTGATGTCAAATTGGAGAACCACGTGGTGTCCAGATACTGTTGAGAGAGCCTGATGATTTGTCAGAAGCACAAAGGTTGGTGATTATGGAGAAAGATATTTGAAATGACAATTTCAGAGATGGTACAGTTACTGAAGATAACAAGATCTAGGATGAGGTGAGATTGAAGGAAACATTTGTGGAGATCAAAGTGACCAATGGATTATCTTCTTAGGCATTAAAGTCCCCAGATATTCTGATAGGCAGATAGTTTTTGCAAGTTCTTCCCACTGAATTTAAATGTGGGAGGTTCTTAGTCTATAAAGATTCACTATTAAAGGCCAAAACCTTGGGTTGCAGGTATAATCAAAATTTTAAAGGACATTTGGGTGGCTCCATCTTTAGGCTTCTGTCTTCGGCTCAGGTCATGATTCCAGAGTCTCAGGACCAGGCCCCCAGCTCAGGGGGAAGCCTGCTCGTCCCTCTCTCAAGCCCCCTGCTTGTGTTCCCTCTCCAGCTGTGTTTCTCTCTGTCAAATAAATAAATAAAATCTTTTTAAAAAAAAATCTGAAAAAAGTTGCCCCAAACAGTATTGAAATCTAAGAGAATGGCTCTCTGCAATTATTACTGTACAAGTTGGGAAGCTGTACACAACAACCCTGTAGACACACTTAGCCTGACCAATGGCCTAGTCCAGTTGTTCTCAACCAGGGATGATTTTTTTTTCTTTTCTCCCCCAGGAGACATTTGGCAATGTTTGGAGACATTTTTCTTCGTGCTCTAACTTGGTGTGTGTGTGTGTGCAGGGGGAATAGCTACTAGAATCTAGTGAATGGAGGTCAAGAATGCTGCTAAACATCGTATGGACAGGATAGCTCCCTAAAACAAAGAGTAATCTGGCCCCAAAGTTGAGAAACCCTGGTCTAGTTCTGGAAGCTATTTTGGGGCATCACCTGTATTTTTGTCCTACTGGTCAGAAAAACACATCGCTCAGATAGATATAAAAGACAACAATGTGGGTTTATTTTATTACTACATGGGGTCCATGCAGATTCTTATCAAGTGGGCCTTGCACAGATTGCTCTTCCTACCCCCACCTATGTTTCTGATGTGACTTGTTTACATTCCTGGCTGGAGACAGAGAAAACATCTGTAATCACTAAGTCATTCAATTAATTACCTGATGCATAAAATTAAGGTAATTAAAAAGGAAGAATTAGGTCAATCCTTTTCAATTGGCTACACTCTACTTATCCTATAAGCTGTTAGTCTAATTGCAGAGCCTCCATGGACTCTGAGAAATGCCCCAGAGGTATTTCTTGTCTTCTCTCAGACATTTGCAATTTGCCAAAGGGCTTGCAGTGGGAGTTCTATGTTAAGTATCCAATACCTGGGGGGCAAGTTCTGAATAATGTGCTACTTGTCCTAAGAACTTTACTTGAAGTTTTGTGCCACGTAGGTATTTATTTCAGAGACCAGTTTCTCATCCCAGCTTTGCCACTAAATTCACCGTACTATCCTGGAGAGGTCACTTTCTTTCTCTGGACTCTATTCACTGCCTGCAGCTTCAAGAAAAGGGGGAAATTAGGTTCTGTCCAAAGCAGAGTAGTAAGAATCTCAGGTTCATTTTGATAGGTGTCAAGGGATTTAACAGTGATACTAACAGGTCTGATATGGTCTATGGTCCTCTGGACATAATCACCAGTAAGGGAAAGACAGTTACTACACATATAACAATGAAATATGATGAGTGCATTTAGCAGAAGGGCCTATTGTCATGATCTTGCTACTACTCAAATTGTGGTTCTTGGACTAGCTTTATTACCATCACCTAAAAACTTGTTAGGCAAGAACCCAAGGTCCCCACCACAGACCTAATGAATCAGAATCTGCATTAGAGAAAGTCCCCCACAGGTGACTCATATGTGCATTAAAGTTTGAGAAACTGTCTAAGAGTCAGGAGGGTCTCTCTGCACTTTTAATAAGAAAAGATTATCTAGGGTCAAGTTAAGCAGTTTAGGTAGGCTTCTCTTTGCAGACTTTTGAAGGTAGGATAAAGCATTTAAGTAGAGGAAATATTTTATCAAAGCTGAGATTTATGAAGATTCAGTTGTTTACATATAAAACAGATTGTTGAAAGTAAACTAGAAAAAGGTAGACAGTCACTCAGCTATTGCAAAAGTGCAGGAAAAGGTATCATGACAATAAAATGAAGAGAAAGTAATGGATAAAATCTGATGCTACTTTTGTATTTCAAAGGCATATTTACAAAAAACTCAAGATTTTCTTACAACATTAGAGTTTGTTTTCAGCCTCTGAGAGTTAATCAGCCTAGTGACTCTTAAGTCTCTTTCCAAAGTGCTAGTTTCCAAATTTTAAATGGTAATAATAGTAAAATAATATATACATTTCACATATACAAGTAAAACTTGTCATCAGCCACTTATGGACATGGATATTTTGTTACCCATGGGTTGCTCTCCACTGAAATAATGATCAAGTTAGAAAAATAAATAAATAAACCCAAGAATTGGGCAACATGAATAAATGGATTAAAAACATATAGGTAAGTCATGTCTGCTTTATGGAAAGGGGTGTTTCCCCACATCAACAAGCAATTTTCAAGGACTTATAATTCAACTCAATTCACCTGGAAATAGCAGCAGATCCCATACATTAAATCCCACAAGACTGTTCCTCCTACAGACACGTTTGATGCCAATCACAAGTCCAGGTTGTTACCTGTACTTCTAACTGACGGGCTATAAATCAGAGGTTCCCAAGATCTCCTTCTCAAATTCAATTCACTTGCTCAGAGAACTCAGAGAACTTTATATCCTAGATTTCTGGTTTACTACAAAAGGTTATAACTCAGAAACAGCCAAATGGAAGAGATGCATAGGGCAAAGTGTGGGAATAGGGTGAGGAGTGTCCATGCTGTCCCTAGCCACACCACTCCCCCTGCACCTCCACGTGGTCAACAACCCCAGAGTTCTCTGCACACTGTTCTTTTTGGGTTTTATGCAGGCTTCATTACATAGGCATGGCTGATTAAATAGTGAGTCACTGGCAATTGAACACAATCTCCAAACACTCTCTCCTCCCCAGAGGCAGGGGCAAAGGGACAGAAAGTTCCAACCCTCTAATCACAAGGTTGGTTTTCCTATCAGCTGGGCCCCCATCCTTAGCTGAGTTGAGGGCTTTTAGGTGACTTTTGGGCGCTTTACCAATCTTATTGCTAGAAAAATTTCAAGGGTTTTAGAATCTGTGAGCTAGGGACCATGGACAAAGACCAAGTATTTTGGCCATCTGACCAAACATGTATTTCTTAAAAATCATAATATTGCACCTATGATGACACCAAGATCTACCTAGGCGTGTAGGCATGATGCGGAGTTAAAGCAGATGTTGTTGGTCCCACAGAGCTCTGACTCTCCCCTATGATCCTTGTGGGTTGACAGAAAGATGCCCCGGATATTTCAAAACTTAAGTTGGAAATCTAGGAAGAGAAGGCATATTTCCTGTGACTGCTGTCACAAATTGCTACAGATTTGGTGGTTTAAAACAACAGAAACTTATTCTCTCACATTTCTAGAAGCCAAGGTCCAAAATCAAGGTGCCAGCAGAGCCAGGCTCCCTCCTAAGCCTCCAGAGAAGAATCCTCCCTTGCCTGTCCAGTTTCTGTTGGCCCCAGCATTCATTGGCTTGCAGCTATATAACTCTAACCTCTGCCATTATCTTCACATGAACTTCCCCACTGCCTTCTCCCTTCCTACCTCTTGTAATGGCACTTGTCATTGAATTTAGGGTCCACAACGATAATCCAGGATGATCCCATTTTAAGCTCCTTAACTTAATTACATCTGCAAAGACACTTTTTCCTTTTTTACATACACAAGTACCAAGTATTTTGTCTTGGACATACCCTTTTTTTGGAGCTACCATTCAACTTATGACAGAACACTTGCTCAGAATATGATTAGGTATTGTTAATGCAGTCATATAAATAAAGCTACAAATCCTCCAATAGGACCAACCATTGGTACCACCCCCGAGTTGGCCCCAATACATAAGGTAAAAAGACATAAACCAAGCAGAGAGCTGAGGTATTAAAGAGGTACACACTTCATCATTTCTGTAAACCACTCAGTCCAAGGACCTTGAGGATCATTTCAGTAACCCTTCAGAAGTACTTGAATACGTTGATGGAGCTTTAGAAGAAGAGTAACATTTAACTGAGGGGCAAATAATGTAACCCTCTTAGGGAGATCCTTTCAGAATCACTCATTAGTAGAGCTTTATTTAAGTAAACAAAGAAACAAAATATAACTCATGACCATGAGGAGAGTGAGAAGTTCAACAGAATGAATTTCAAAACCAATTATAAAGGCTCTGTGAGATCGGTGGGCTTCAATCCACTGCCATTTATGATTAGTATTTCAATCCACTGCCATTTATGATTTTCAATGGGAGTGTCCCCAATCTCACCATGTTGATTGGATAGGTATCAATAGACATTAAAAGTATGTTTTGACCTTACATTTTCTATCATTAGAAGTATTACTGTTTCTCCCTCTAAAGTTTAGACTGTATTACCATTCTACCTGCAATGCACAAAAATAAACATTTTCCAATACCCTTTAAAAAAAGTATGAGATACTAAGATTTGTTATTATTATCCCTCCTATTAAACTGTATAATTTTAAATAATCTGAACAAGAAAAAATTATTATATATAATATATAATCACATTTACTCACTATTATTGAGAGTTGGAAAATAAGTTGAATGAAAATCCATTCATCTTTGGGGTGCCTGGGTGACTCGCTCAATTAAGCATCTTCCTTTAGCTCAGGTCATGATCTCGTAGTCCCAGGATCAAGCCCACGTCAGGTTCCCTGCTAGGCAGAAAGCCTGCTTCTCCCTCTCCCCAGCCCCCACTCATGCTTTCTCGCTATCTCTATCTCTCAAATAAATAAATGAACTCTTTAAAAAAATCCATTCATCTAGCATGACACACTTGAAATCTTTCAAGACAGAGAATATCTATCTTATGCTTCTCTGAGATTTTATACTAACTACAAAATTATCTGAAGGTAGAGATGTATGTCATGTATGGACGTGACCAAAATATAATTATAGCCACAAAATTAAAAAATAAGAATTTTCTAATCCAGGACTTGATCCTAATAAAATTATTATCCTAATCTAGAGCAAGACACTTTCTCCTCTATGAGCTTCAGTGTCTCCTTTTGTCAAGAGAAGGGAATTATCATTGAGATCTTGTAATATAAGTTTAAAAAAAGAATATTGAAGTCAAATTAGTTTGGGAAATCTGCAAAGTATATATCCTTCTTAGATATTCAGAATGCATTTTAGTATACTAATGGTTCTGCAAAACTCTGTAATAAAAATCATACTAATGCAAGCTATTTTTTAGATATCAACAAACTAATTCTGAAGTTTACATGGATAAGTAACAGACCTAGAGTAGTCAACACAATACTGAAGAGCATCTTCAAGCCATACTACCTTATTTCAAGATCTGTCATAAACTATAGTAATCAAGATGTATGCTATTTGTGAAAGAATAGAAACACAGATCAATGGAACAGAATAGGGTGCTTAAAAATAAGTCCAAACAAACACTGTAAACTGATTTTTTACAAAGGCACAAAAACAATTCAATAGAGGAAGGATACAGTATTTTCAACTAATGATGCTGGAAAACCTGGAAACCTATAGGTAAAAAAACAACAACAGAAAACCTATGCATAGACTTTACAACCTTGCACCTTACATAAGAATTCACACAAAATGGATCATAAAACTGTAAAAGAAAAACTATAAAACTCATAGAAGAAAATATAGGGGACTTTGAGTCTGGTGATGAGTTTTTAGATACAACACCAAGAGTATGATCTAGAAAAGAGAAAAATTGACAAGCTGGATTTTATTAAAATTAAAAGCTTTCAGTCCATGAAAGCCAAGATAGTGAAAAGAGAAGCCACAAACTAGGAAAGTGTATTTGTAAAGGACTTGTATTCAAAACACACAAAAATTTTAAGACTCAACAATAAAAAAAACAGCCTAATTTAAAAATGAGCAAAATGTGTGACTATACACTTCACCAAAGAAGGTACAGAATGACAAGAAAAGATTTTCAACATTACTTGTCATTAAGGAAGTGCAAATTAAAACAAGGAGTTACTAGCATGTACTATTAAAATAAAATTTTAAAAGTAATCACACCAATTGCTAGCAAGGATACAGAGTAATGGGAACTCTCACTGATTGCTAATAAAAAAGCAAAATGCTACATACTTTAGAAAAAAGTTTTTTGTAACATTAAACATAGTCTTATCACACAATCAAGCAATCACACTCCTAGGTACATAGCTGGTTAAAAAAAAAAACATATTAAAAAAACCTGTCCATATAAAACTTGTACACAAATGTTCAGAGAAGCTTTGTTAATAATCTCTAAAACCTGGAAGCAATGAAAATATCCTTCAATAGGTGAATGGGTAAGGAAACTGTGGCATATCCAAACAATGGAATACTACTAAGTGACAAAAAGGGATAAACAATCAAACCATGTAAAGACATGAATGAATTTTAAATGTATATTGCTAGGTGAGAGAAGACAGTTTGAAAAGCCTACACACTGTTATGACCGATTCACAGGATGTACATAAAAGAGTTAACAAAGGCCTGAGACTACACTCCTTAGAAAGGCCTGCTTGCTATTTGACTGGTGTTTCAGGACTTGGATTTCAGGGGAGTTCCCACCATTCTAAGAATTTGTAAGAGTGGATCACTATGTCTAAATCTCTTGTGCAAACAATATGACGGGAACTGGACACTTTTCTTCCAGAAGTCTGGGATTTTGGCACATGCTATACAAAGTGTACCTACAGGACCAACCTTATAAGCACCCTGGTCACTGAGTCATTAATGAGTTTTCCTGGTGGACAACATTTTACACATGTTGTCATGACTCACTGCTGAGGAAATTAAGCACACCTTGTGTCACTCCATTAGGAGAGAACTCTTGGAGGTTTGTGCCTTACCCTTTGCCCCCATGTGCCTTTTCCTTTTTCTGATTTTATTTGGTATTTTTTAATAAATCTTAGCTGTGAGTGCTATTCGCTAAGTCCTGTGAACCTTCCTAGTGAATCACCAAACCTGGAGATGGTCCAAGAGACCCCAATATATATTACATTCTGGAAAGGCCAAATCATAGTGTTGGTAAACACATAAGTTGTTTCTTTCCTGATGTCTGGGGAGGAGGGATAAAGCAGAGTGGACTTTTTTTTTTTAGGGCAGTGAAACTATTCTGTATTATACATCAATGGTAGATATGTGATGTTATGCATTTGTCAAAACCTATAAAACTCTATAGGACAAAGAATGAAACTAATGTGCAAATTTTAAAAATGATTTAGGACCAGGGAATCTCAGGATGGAATGCATAATGTGCCAAGCAATCTAACTGTGATACAAATGTATGAGGATGGGATAAACCTAACTAGAAATTAGTGGGGTCTATAAGAGCAAAGGCAAAAGGAATTACATACATAAGTGGGAAATCTATAAGAAGAGCTTGAAACACCTTATAGTGCCAGAAAGAAAGTAATAAAAAATAAATGAATATCCACAATGAAAATACATCAAAAGAACACAGAAGACAATTTGAAAAGTTCCCAATGGTCAAAGATAGAATAATTTGAGCAACAAAATAAAATTATATTGTACTATAATTAATTATAATAATAATTATAATTATAATATCTAGATTCATGGCATACCTTTCCAAATGGCCATAAGTAAGCAACTGCTTCCCAGGAGCAAAAGAATGGTCACTCAAGCCCTTTAATCATTTTGTTTGGTTCACAGTGTCCTTGAAGTTTCCTCTAAAACTCCCACAAAGCTATCCCAATCTCAGTGTTTGTTCCTCCCAGATACACAGCTCAAGCATGACTGGATTCTATTGCTAAAACGTCTCTTGTTTGAGAGCTATTTCTGTTCAGGTCCTGATAGGTGAGCAGCAACTGACTGGGTTTCCATTTGGATCCAGCTTCATGTTGCCTTGTACTCAGTACCATATGGCTTCAAGTCATGATTCTTCTCCTTACAAAGTGGAGAGCTTGGAAACATCATTTTCCCCAAGTTGGCATCTTACCTCTCTAAAGGAGATCATTTTACTTACTATGGCCTTCTCATGAGAACATCATCACAGTCAAATAAGGAGATGGATGGCAGTAATACTGAACTATAAACGCTTCCCTACTTATGAAAATAAAGAATGACTCCCTTAGACACATCACTCTCTTCCAAGCATTTTCTAATGCTGCCACCCTCCTCAAAAGGATCACAACCAACTCTCCCTATGAAAACTTACCCATCTTTCAAGGCTTATCTCAAATACCACTTCTTCCATAAAGCCTTCCCTAATTTTCAACTCAATAATCTCATGGTTCTCAGTACTATTTTATACTACTAATCATTCCTTCCTAGGCATTTAATTTTCTGTGCATCTTTCCTGCAGTGGCCATCTTATTCAAGACATATCTAAATGGTATTCTTGACTTCTCTTTCCTCACTTCCTGCACATATCCAAGTAATAATTAATCCTATAATTTATTAATCCTATAATTAATCCTCGAATTTCACTTCTTCGGTATTTCATTCCCTTCTTCCCATGACCCCTATTGCTGCCTGCATGACTGTCAAGTACCATTTGGGTACCCGCAACAGCAATTTAACACACCCCCACGCTCTGGTCTTACTCTTTTCCACTCAACTCCCCAACGTGCTTTCAGAACAATCTTTCAAAAATTCAAATACAATCATGTCATGGTTAATATCTTTCAGTAGTTCTCCACTGCCCTCAGAATGAAATTCAAACTCCTCAGCTATAGAATAGCCCTGCCATTTTTCTGTTTGTTCTGTCAACAAAACCGTGATGGTGGCACAGAAATAAACAGAACAATGAAACAGAATCAAGAGCCCAGAAATAAACCCAAGCAGATATGATCAACTAATATTTGACAAAGGATCCAAGAACATTCTGTGGAGGAAAAAAATAGTCTCCTTAATAAATAGTACTGGAACAATTGGATATTCATCTGTAAAGGAATAAAACTGGATCTGTATCTTACACCACTGACAAAAAGTAAATTGAAGCAGATTAAAGATAAAAATGTAAGACCCAAAGCCATGAAAATCCTAGAAGAAAACACAGGAACAGAGCTTCTTGACATGTTCTTGGTAATGAGGTTTTGGATATGACACCTAAAGCACGAGCTAACAAAAGCAAAAATAAACATCAAACTAAAAAGTGTCTGTTCAACAAAGGAAACCATAAATAAAGTGAAAAGACAACCTACAGAATAGGAAAAAATATATATTTGCAAGCCATATATCTGATTAAGGGATTAATTCCGAAAGACAACGAATTCATACAGCTCAATAGCAAAATATAAATAAGAACCTAATTTAAAAAATGAGCAAGGAACTTCAGTAGCTATTTCCCCAAAGAATATATACAAAAGGCCAACAGGTACATAAAATGATGCTCAACATCACTAGTCAATGGGGAGATGCAAATTAAAACCACAATGAGATATCAGCTCTCATTAAAAAATCATTAAAAAAAGATAGGAGATAGCAAATGCTGGCATGGATTCGGAGAATAGGGTATCCTGAACACTGTTGGTTGGATTGTAAATTTGTACAGCCACCATGGAAAACAGATAGAGGATCCTCAAAAAATGAAAAATAGAACTACCATAAAATTCAGAAATTCCACTTCCGGGAATACATCTGAAAGTAATGAAATACTAACTCAAAAAGATATCTGCACCCCATGCTCTTAGCAGCATTACTGATAATAGCTGACACATGGAAACAACCTAAAGATCCACTGATGGATGAATGGGTGAAGAATGTACTATGAGAAGTGAAATAAATCAGAGAAAGACAAACACTATATGATCTCACTTATATATGAAATCTAAAAAAAGAAAAAAAAGTCCTAGAAAAAGAGAGCAGACTTGTAGTTATCAGAGGCATGGGGTGAGGGGAGAGGGGAACTGGAGGAAAGGAGTCAAAGGATACAAACTTCCATTTATAAGATAAATAAATACTGGGGATGTGATGTATAATGTGATGACTTGTTAACACTGCTGTATGATCTACAAGAAAGTTGTTAAGAGAGTAAATCCTAAGAATTCTCATCCCAAAGAGATTTTTCCTTTATTCTTCTCTTCTTTTAATCTTATCTATATGAGAAGATGGATGTTAGCTGAACTTACTGAGGTAATCATTTCACAGTTTATGTAGATCAAGCCAGCATACTGTATACCTTAAACTTATATAGTGATATATGTCAATTCTTTCTCAATAAAACTGAGGGAAAATTTTTCACCTAGGTTTCATCTTCTCTAGAAAATTGTCTTTAATTTCCTTCAAAGCCAAGCTACATGCCTGGTCTACATTCTATAGCACTATGGACATAACAGTGTACATATAAAAACTAAGTGAATGTCCTACATACATCCTATTATTTTCTATCTCCTCATCAGACTATACCCCTTCATAGGTAAAGGAACAATACTTACACTGTATTCCAGGATATTCCATCACCTGCTTGCTCTTTGCTAGGAAATATTGCTCCAAAATTAGTATTTTCCTTTTGAAGTACCTGGTCCCAGAGCTTAGTTTCTGGAGAATTAGCCTCGTTTATTGTACTATGAAGTAGTCTTACTCTGGTTGTTAATGACATATGACCATTAATTTCAGACACTAATCTATTACTCAAGAACTTATGCTCTAAATCCAGTTGGAGGAATGATAAAATAATTTAGTGATAATTTAGTAAATTTAGTGAAACAATCTACTAGTTACACTCACTAACTGGGTATTTCCAAATCAAACTCTTGTCTCAGCTAAATAGAAAACCATCCAAATTCACAGATTCCAATTCTTAGCCAATTGGTCCAGCGCCTCCACCTTTTTCTCAAGAAACCAAATAATGTCCTCTCATGCATGGGCTGAGTAGGTAGAAAACTAGCCAGTGTGAAATGAGGGGCAAGGAGAAGGCCTATGAGGAAGACCCTTCAGGACTCCATCCAGGAAATACTTTTCCCTTAAAGAATCTGTCTTCCAAGCTACATATAGAAGAATGAAACTAGACCATTCTTTTATACCACACAGAAAGGCAAACTCAAAATGGATGAAAGACCTCAACGTGAGGCAGGAATCCATCAAAATCCTGGAAGAGAACATAGGCAGTAACCTCTTTGACATCGGCCACAGCAACTTCTTTCAAGACACGTCTCCAAAGGCAAAGGAGAAAAAAGCGAAAATGAACTTCTGGGACTTCATCAAAATAAAAAGCTTCTGTACAGCAAAGGAAACAGTCAACAAAACAAAGAGGCAACCCACGGAACGGGAGAGGATATTTGCAAATGACACTACAGACAAAGGGGTGAGATCCAAGATCTATAAAGAACTACTCAAACTCAACACCCAAAAAGAAGATGAACACATCAAAAAATGGGCAAGAGACATGAAGAGGCACTTCTCCGTAGAAGATATACAAATGGCTAACAGACACATGAAAAATGTTCAGCGTCACTAGCTATCAGGGAAATTCAAATCAAAACCGCACTGAGATACCAACTTAAACCAGTTAGAATGGCCAACATTAACAAGACAGGAAACAAGTGTTGGAGAGGCTGCGGAGAAAGGGGAACCCTCTTACACTGTTGGTGGGAATGTAAACTGGTGCAGCCGCTTTGGAAAACAGTGTGGAGATTCCTTAAAAGATTAAAAATAGAGCTACCCTGCAATATGACCCTGCAATTGCACTACTGGGCATTTACCCCAAAGATACAGGTGTAGTGAAAAGAAGGGCCATATGTACACCAATGTTCATCGCAGCAATGGCCACAATCGCCAAACTGTGGAAAGAGCCAAGGTGCCCATCAACAGATGAATGGATAAAGAAAATGTGGTACATATATACAATGGAATACTATGCCTCCATCAGAGAGGATGAATATCCAACTTTTGTAGCAACATGGACTGGACTGGAAGAGATTATGCTGAGTGAAATAAGCCAAGAAGAGAAAGTCAAATATTGCATGGTTTTACTTACTTGCGGTGCATGAGGGGTAACCTGGAGGACAGTGGCAGAAGGAAAGTAAATGGGAACTAGGGTAATCCATGGAGGGAAATGAAACAACAGAGACTTTGGACACAGAAAAAAACTGAGGGACTTGGAGGGAGGGGGGTGGAGGGATGGGAGAGCCTGGTTGTGGGTACTGGGGACACCTAAAGCGTGGAGCA
>PITA01014717.1:0-11078 GCA_004023965.1 Spilogale gracilis
ATCTAGGGAGGGAAACGAAACAACAGAGATTTTGAACACAGAAACAAACTGAGGGACTTGGAGAGAGGGGGGTGGAGGGATGGGAGAGCCTGGTGGTGGGTACTGGGGACACCTAAAGCGGGGAGCACTGGGTGTGGGGAATGGGGAATGAATCTTGAAACACTGGAAAAAAAAATTTAGTAACAATAAAAAAAAAAATAAATAAATAAATAAAAAATAAAACCTGCTGTTTAAAAACTCTAATAACAGGGTTTGGGTGGGTGTGTGTGTGTGTGTGTGTGTGTGTGTGTGTGTGTGTGTGTGTCTGCGCGCATGCGCACGCGCTGTTCTCTTTTAGTTTTCCTGTTGCCACAACTACTTCTTAATTTTGACTTTGAGTTATTTCTTTTATTTTACAACCACATTTATGATGTTCTTTTGCGTTTGTTGAATCCAATGAATCAGCTTTGCAATCATTTTTCCTTTTTTACTCTTTGGTGTTTTGTTTCAAACTACACTTTTCCTATGATTAGTAGGAAAGATCATTAATAATTTCTTATGATTAGAAAAGCAATAACATGGCTTAATGTGAAGTGTATGGGCTTTGAATTGAGCTCAAATACTAGCTCTATCATTATAAGATCATGAAAATGTTGCTTACTTTCAAGACTTAGTTTTCTTCACTTTAAAATGGTAATAATATTAATACCTAGTTCATCATGTTGTGAGGAGATTAATCTGCTACTTGTTATCAAATTGTACAGGAAATCAAAACACTTGCTTAAATAAAATGTGAGGAGATCAAGTAGTTGTCAGCACTTGATTACTATGTTCCAGAAGAAAAGTAGATGCACAGGCAATATACAACAAAACACTTCCAAAGCATTTTAATTGGATATTGGAATGTATCTGTCTTTGCATCACCAGTGACTCTAGTTACTTAATTTATATTTCCAAAACACACACTACTAGGCAAAGTAGAATCTGGACCAAGTAGAGGAGGCGACCCACCTTTTTTTATCCTTGGTATTATCATGCTTCATTTACAGAGTACTTTACACACATAACAAGCCAAAAAAGTCAGTAAGTACATGAGGAATAATATGTTCTCTCAGCTTGATCAAAGCCAATTTACTGGTGGGTCTCCATGATTATAGGTTGAGAAAAATGGCATGAAATAAACTCAAGCCTTGGATCTTTCTACTCATAGAAATAAAAGCACAACAATAGCAATTTTAACTATTGTAGTGGTAGCTATTCATTAAGTTTTATTCTAATCATTAAGTAGAACTTTTTTAACTTTCTAATTAAAATAGGTCAGATAAGAAAGGGCAGCTAAACAAAAAAGGCATATTTTGATTATAGAATTCAAAGAAAACTTCATAAATGGTAAGAAAAATGGTGTCATATTAGCAAGATGAGATGCATAATCTACCTGAAGGCACCTATTTTTATAGGAATGTGGTCTGAGAAAGAATATGACACAACTCAAGAAGTCAATAATATTTGCTTGAAAAACAACTCTTCAGTGATTATTGTCTTTCCTTCACTGAAGAATAGCTCTTCAATGCCAAAGTGATGGAAGAGTATTATTGCAACTACCAAGAAATTTAGATGGACTCATTTTCTATTAATAAGAACATGTATATTGAGGAAGAGATGAGTGAACACCACTTTAATAATCCAAGTCCAACTGTTTGTCTAAATAGCTTAAGTCCATATCCTATCCCCAAGGGAATTACACCAGAGTTCCATGCACAGTTGCCTAATTGGACATTTCATCCCCACCCCTATGTTTAAATGCCTGAAAAAACGATCAAAGAGAGGCTGAGGCAGGGGCACTGGACCAGGAGTCAGCTAGGCCTGGATTCTCCTCTCTGTTCTGCCAGGGAAATTTACATTCCCTGGGCCTCAGTATCTTCACCTACAGAATGACATAGTTGAACTTAGCTGATCTGCAAGGTAGAATGATGGTCACTGCTCCATACTTAAAGTATGTGAAATTCAGATTTGATATCAAAAATCTATTTTTACAGCACCATTTTATGACACTAAAATTTGGTACCTACCTGTTGAGGGTTGGGGAGTAAATCACTTGACTTGAGATATTAAAACAAGAATGTGTAGTCATCTCTCTGAAGTGCATTTACTATTGTAGTTTGACTTCAAATAAATAACAGAATTTAGTTAGTAAGTGTAAACGATATTTCCCCATATTTGAAAAACCTCAAAGTCAAACATTCCTCTAATATTAAATTAGACATTCTTACCTATCAGGTTATTAGTTTTGGCACACAAGCAAAGCTTCTACATGGTAGTTGCACTGTTGCCCAATTATTCTATAGCTTTTCTATCAAATAGATAATAAAGATTTCCAAAATGTGTACAGGAGAGGAGGAAGATCAGAAAGATATGCAATTTTAGACGACTTTTAAGCTAACAGAATGTTAATTATTTTAAAAGTAACAATTTTCACATAAATATATTGTTTCAAGCTTCACAGCTCAGTCTGTTTCAACTCCTTTCACTCCAATTCCCAGATACACTCTCCTCTCCTTGTCCATGGAGAGCCTTTCCAAACTCCCTTCTCCCCTCAAGGGGCACTCCTCCCCCTCTCCACCTCTTTTCCAGACCAAACCACCACTACCTGCGCCCTTACCTGTCAGCGCTGAGGGCAGTGAGAGTGAACACGGAAACCCCCACCGAGGTGAGCTGGATGACCGGGATCAATTTGCAGCCCACCTTCCCGAACATCCACTCGTCAAAGAAGTAGCGTGAGGCATCCACTGGGACGCAGGTGAGCAGCAGCAGCAAGTCCCCGGCGGCCAGATTAGAGATGAAGATGTTGGGGACGCTCCTCATGGCGCTGTTGGTGATGAAGATCTTCACTAGCATGATGTTGCCCAGCAAGCCCACCGTGATGATGAGCAGGTAGAGGGACGGGATCACGCAGCGAATCGCGAACTTGGCGCTGGTCCCGTCGGAGGGTGGCAGGAAGTCCCTCTCTGCCACCCCGGGAACGAAGCTGCTCGGATTCTCCTCCGAGGTCTGGGAGAGGTTGCAAAGAGACTTGGGGGGCATGGTTGGCTTTCCAGGAGAGTCCACTGGAGTTTTCATGCGCTCTGGTGCCCTGACAAGTACAGCACACACTTGGGCTTGATCAATTCCCCTCTCACAGGGACTAGTTTACTGCCTGGGGAGAGCTAGTCACACTGCAGCGTCCCAAAGAGGACCCGGCCTCGGTGAGAAGTCTGTCCCCGCTCCCGTGCTTCACTTCTGGAAGGGGCACATTGGCGCCTGCTGGATCCAAATTAAAAAAGAAAAAGAAAAGGGAAAGAAAAGCAGTTGCGTCTTTGTTCTAATCCTCCCCTGGTTTATTTTCCTTTATAGCTAGCAGAGAACAGTCTTGTGAACAAAGATTTATCCCTCCGGAATTAAGGAAAGTACCTGCGGACACTTCCCGGGAAGGGGAGAAAGTCATTTTGCCGCTGCCAAGCGAACCGCAGCTGAAACCCTGGGAACTAGTGGAGGGGCGGCTGGCAATTTGCTCTTTCCACAGCTTTGCTCTTATTTCTGCAGTTCCTGATGGAATGTGTGGAATTGGAGGGGATGAGTCCTCTCTTTCACTCTGAGCCCCTACATAGTTCCACCCTTTCCCGCCTCCCAGCGGGAGGAGCCCCAGACAGTTTGCAACCTCTGAAATCGGGGGCTGAGCTGGCAGGGCCCTGAGACTAAAACACTGAATTTAGGAAAGAGAATGAGTGACAAAGGATGGAGCAAAGGAATGGAATTCCCCTCCACTCTTCTTCCATGACCCATTTTTTTTCACCCCAAATAGGAAAACTCTTTCCAACAGCTGGCATATTAGTTTTAAACATATTTTACTGAAATACACTATGCATAAGGTACCCGATTCTTAAATGGACAGCTTAATCTAACCACCATTCGGAACCTACGATCTAACCATTATCCCTTGCAGTGCCCACTACCTATTCTGCCTTTTACCATCTAAGATTGGTTTGCTTCTTTTGAGCATCTTATAAATGGAACCATAAAGTATTTGATCTTGTGTCCAGTTTCTTTCACGTAAAGTTACACCTGTGACCCACTCATGATTTTGTATGCAGCATTTTTCATTGCCACAGAGTATTCCAAATGTAAACATACCACTGGATTTATCCCTTCTAATGTTGACATTTGGATTCTTTTTACTGTTAGTTTCTTTGGACCAATGTTTCCATTAATATTCTTTGCCTGTCTTCACGCATTCGAATGCCAGGTGTAGATTTTTTAGATCACAATGATTGAATATGTTCAAGTTTAGCAGAACTGAACAATTTTCCAAAGTGAATTCCAATTTTTTTTTCTTTCGGAAATTGTTGGACAGTATCTACTAAGGTTGAACATATGAATGTCTATGACTGAGCAATGCTACCCCTAAATATATACTCAATACATAGATAATGCACTATTTTTTTAGTTTCAGGTGTACAAGTGATTCAGCAATTCCATACATAACTCAGTGCTCATCTTAAGTATGCTCTTTAATCCCTATTACTTTGATAACACTATTTTAAATAGGATGTCCCCAAAACGAAAATGACTTTCTAAATTAACCCCATGTGAGTTTAATGTAAACTTCTCAGAAGTGTTACAGTTCTGAAGTTGGCTAAATAATGCTCTTCATTAGAAATTACATTAGGCTGGTTCTTGGTTATGAAAGAATAAAATTGTGTGATAAAAAGAAAATTAGTCAAGAACTACTTACAATGACCTAGCCATAAGCTGTTGAAATTTGCCAACCCATTTCTAAAATGTAAACAATTGTTCAAATATTTCTGACCAATAACAGCATTTAATTATCACACTTTCATTAGGCCAAATAAACATTTGCATATAGTCAATTTTATGTTTTCTAACTTAATTACAAGTCCTTATCATATTCTTCTTGGATTTCATTACTTAATTTGTTATTAGGTTAAGGTTGGCTAAATAAAATAAGTTGACTATATGTATATAAATCACTTTTATATATCATATATATTAAGGCAATATTACATATAAGTTGAGAATGTCTCTAGGAATTTTATCTTCAAAGTTATTTAAATTTTATCTTTTATCATCCAATCTTATTATGCAAAATAAATTCACTACCAAAACAATCTTCTATATTATGAAATCTCTCACTTTCAATCTGTAACAATCTCATTCTAACCTTTTTTATGTGAAAACGTACTGTAGTCTAAATAGCTGTATGAATATATGTATTCTCCTCTGACTGTGTCTGATGATGTTAAGCATTTAGATGAGAAAAATCTTTAGTCTAAAAACTGGATTAATAAATATCCAATTGTCTAGCATTGTAGAAATGAGGCATTTAGATTACTGAATTTTTGCATTTTAAGTGAATCCATAAGTAGTTACTCAAACTCTTAGGTTCATGGGTTTGGAGAGGATAATGACTGCTTTAATAATAATAGCCTCACTGATATTTTATTAAAATATTATAAAATTATAATTATATATGTATTATTTACATATATCACCAAATTACATATAGGTGCATGGGTATTATCTCATTTGTATAGAATCAGTACACATCAGAATAAACATCTACCAAAAGAACATTTTTTTTTTTTTTTACTATAGGCAATGCTCTATACATCACGTTAGGTTCTTAGAGTCATTTCTAATTTAATGTTTATAAGTGTTCTTTGTGGTACATATTTGAGTCTTAATTTTACGTATGAGATGATCGAACCTATAGAGGTAAGATAACTAAAGACTTTAGTAAAACTGTATTTTGAAGTTTATTATATTTGACTTCAAAGTCCACTGTATCTCATTGTTCCGAGAGAATAAAATTGCATGAAAAAATGTGATTTCTATATAATTGAAGGACCCATTTTTAATTCTGAAGTTGTCAACATTTATAAAATATATATTATACATTTCATTGCCTAAACTGAACAAAATCTATTCAGAAGTATATGTAGGGGTTCCTGGGTGGCTCAGTTGATTAAGCGACTGCTTTTGGCTCAAGTCATGATCCTGGAAACCCGGGATGGAGCCCCACATCGGGCTCCCTGCTCGGCAGGAAGCCTGCTTCTCCCTCTCTCACCCCCCCTGCTTGTGTTCCCTCTCTGGCTGTGTTTCTCTCTGTCAAATAAATAAAATATTAAAAAAAAAAGAAGTATATGTAAACATTATTTGTTATTATTCGTTGTTTAAAATTCATGCAATTAAGCTGGAAATCACAACAAAAAAAAAAAAGAAGAAGAAGAAAGAAAAGGAAAATATCAATGGAAACTAAACCAATAATAATACAGATCATACAATAAATGAGTAAAGATATCAAAAATGTAACTAAAATCTTAAACCATGTGTTTGAGAAGGAGGAAGAAAATATAGAGAAATGGTGACTATAAAAAGACATATTCAATTTCTACAGAGGAAAAAACAATGTCTGTGATAATAATTTTATAGGAGTAAGAGCAGATCGAACATTGCAGAAGATCAGTGAACCTGAAATATAGTAACACAAATTGTCCAAAATAAAATAAAATAGAGGGAAAAAAAACTGAAAGAAAAAAAAAAGAACAGTATATCAATGCACTATGTGAATAATTCAGTGGCCTAATCTTTCTGTAATTAGATCCCTGAAAGACAGGAGAGAAAGAAAAAATTAAAATAGTGGCCCAGGACATTTTCAAATTTGATGAAAGCAAATCCCAGGCAAAAGAAACATGAAGAAGGATTGGGAACAAAAGAGGATGTCTCTTCCATCACTTTTATTCCACATTGTACTGGAAGTCTTAGCAATGCAATAGGACAGGAAAAGGAAATGAAAGTTATACTAATTAGGAAGGAGGAAATAAAATTGTCATTGTTCAACAGTGGCATGATTATGTAGACAATCCAAAAAATCTCTTGCAACTAAAAAGTGATTATAGCAAGGTTGCAGGATACAAGGTTAGTATATAAAAGTCAACTGTTTTTTTTTTATATACCAGCACTGAATAAGTGGAATTTGAAATTAAAAACATAATACCACTTACACTAGCACCCCCAAAATAAAATACTTGTACAGATCTGAAAAAAATATATACAAGAGCTATGTGAGGAAAGCTATAAAATGCTGATAAAAGAAATCACATAAATAAAGGAATGAAATAAATGGAGAGATAATCTATATTCATGGATAAGAAGATACAATATTTTTATCATATCACTTTCCCCCACTTGATCCGCAATGATATTATTAATCAAAATCTTAAGTTAATTTGGGGATATTAACAAAGTGAATCTAAAGTTTATATGGGAAAGCCAGAGACCCAGAATATCCAACACAATATAGAAAAAGAACAAAGTCAGAGAACTTACACTACCTGACTTCAAGATTTATTATAGAGCCACAGTGATCAAGACAGCATGGTATTGGCAAAAGAATAACAAATAAATCCATGAGACAGAATAAAAGTGCAGAAATAGATTCACATAAATGTAGTGAACTAGTCTATGATAAAGAAGCAAAGGTAATACAATGGAGTAAAGATTGTCTTTCAGCAAATTGTTCTAGAAAAAAACATCCACATGCAAAAAAAAGGGGGGGGGGATAAAGAAGAATCGAGACACAGACCTTACACCTTGCACAAAATTAACCATCAACTTAACTGTAAAACACAAAATAATAAAACTCCTAGGAGATAACATAGGAGAAAACCTCGATGACCTTGGATGGTAATAATTTTTTAGATACAATATCTAAAGCCCAATGCATAAAGAAAGAATTGATAAGCTTGACTAAATTAGTGAGTTGAAATCCTATACTTCTGCTCTGCAAAAATACAGTCAAGAAAATGAGAAGACAAGCCACAAACTAGGAAAAAAATATTTCTAAGACATATAAGTGGTAAATGACTGTTATCCAAAAATTCAAACACTTAATACTCAACAGTAAAAAAAAGCAAAAATTCTAACTAAAAAATAGGCAAAAACATCTGAACAGAGAGTTTCTCCACCCACTACCCCCTCCCCCAGCATGCCCTTGTGGCTGCATCTTACTTACTTTCAGCTCTGGGCTCCTGCGAGGCTAGCACTATCACAGACTCTCTCCAGCCACTGTCATGATCATCTACTATGATCTCATCAGCCATGATGAGCTGGGTGGTGCCTGGAGGTGGAGGGGAGTATGGCCACTAAGACAGAGGGTACCACTGATGAGTCAGTCGCTCATTGGTGAAAATGCCTTCGCCAAAGGCCCCAAGGGCAAAGAGACCCAAAGCACAGTGATCAGTGGTGTTGATATTATCATGAACCATCACCTGCAAGAAACCAGATTCACAAAAGAAACCCACAAGAAGTATATCAAAGATTATATGAAATCAATCAAAGGTAAACTTAAAGAACAGAGGCCAGAAAGAGTAAAATCTTTTATGACAGGGGCTACAGTGCAAATCAAGCACATCCTTGCAAATTTCAAAAGTACCAGTTCTTTATTGGTGAATCCATGAATCCACATGACATGGTTGTTATCCTGGACTACCATGAGGATGGTGTGATCCTATGTGATTTACTTTAAGACTGGTTTAGATGTGAAAAGATGTTAACACATTTGGCTGATTTGGGAGGTTATCACCTATTGTCAAAACTGGCTGCAACTTTTCATCCACACAACACCAGGACTTAGACAAAGTCATCTTGAGCTCTTCATTTATTTTGACCTTGATTTATTTGGAGTGGAGACATTGTTTTTAACATCACATGTCATGTAGGTTGTCAAAAAATAAAAAGCACTTAATTTTAAAACATCAACAACAAGATACCACCATAGATATTAAAATGGCTAAAATCCAAAATACTGATAACGCCAAATACTAATGAGGATATAGAACAACAGGAACTCCTACTTATTGCTTCTGGAAATGCAAAGTGATACAGCCACTTTGGAATATAGTTTGGACTTTCTTATAAAACTAAATATGTTCTTATCATAAACTGTAGCAGTTGTGCTTCTTAGTATTTATGCAAATGAATTGAAAACTTAACATCCACATAAAATCCTGTGTAGGACATTTATAGCAACTTAATTCATTACTGTGAAAACTTGGAAGTAACCCAGATGTCCTTCAGTAAGAGGACATATAAACTATGGTACATACAGACGATGGGATATTATTTAGCACTAAAAAAGGGAGCTATCAAGCCAGGAATAGACATGGAGGAAACTTAAATGCGTATTACCAAGTGAAAGGCTACCTATTGCATGATTCCAAATGTATGATATTCTAGGGAAAAAAAAATATGGAGACAGTAAAAGGACCAGTAGTTGCCAAAGGTCACCTTGGGGAGGAAAAGAGGCAATGCACAGACGTTTTAGGACAGTAAAACGACTCTGTATGATATCAAAATGGCAGGTTTTGCCATTATACATGTGTCAAAAGCCATAGAAAATACACCAAGGGTGAACTCTAATGTAAATTATGGACTCTGGGTGATAATAGTCTGTCAATATAGGTTTATTAATTTTAACAAAGTGTCAACCCATGCAAGATGTTCATAGTGAGGCTGTGCACATGAGGGGAGGGGATATAGAGAAAATCTCTGTAACTCACGTTTTTGTATGTGAACCTAAAATCACTTAAAAATCTCTGTAAGGGGGGGGGGGTGTGCCTGGGTGGCTCAGGGGTTAAGCCTCTGCCTTCAGCTCAGGCCATGATCTGGGAGTCCCGGGATCCAGCCCCGCATTAGGCTCCTTGCTCGGCAGGAGGCCTGCTTTTTCTTCTCTCACTCCCGCTGCTTGTGTTTCCTCTCTGGCTGTGTTTCTCTCTGTCCAATAAATAAAATCCTAAAAAAAAAAACAAAAAACAAAAAAAACCCTCTGTAAAAGGGGCTTCTGGGTGGCTTAGTTGGTTGAGTTTCCAGCTATGGATTTCAGCTCAGATTGTGATCTCACAGGTTGTGATCCCATAGGTCATGATCTCAAGGGTCATGTGATAGAGCCACACCTGGGCCCCTGCACTCAGCAGGGAGTCTTCTTGAGATTTTCTCTCTTCCTCTCTCTCTGCCCACCCTCCCTCTCTTTTTCCCTTTCTAAAATTAAAAAAAAAATTAATCTTAAAAAAACAAAACAAAACTGTAGGGGCTCCTGGGTGGCTCAGTCATTAAGCATCTGCCTTCGG
Source organism: Spilogale gracilis (assembly GCA_004023965.1). NCBI lineage: Eukaryota > Metazoa > Chordata > Mammalia > Carnivora > Mephitidae > Spilogale > Spilogale gracilis. The sequence continues at coordinate 10,161 of PITA01014717.1, forward strand.
CTCATGTCATGATCCCAGGGCCTGGAAAGATCCCCACATTGGGCCCCCTGGTCAGCAGGAAGCCTGCTTCTCCTCCCACTCCCTCTGCTTCTGTTCCCTCTCTCTGTGTGTCTCTCTCTGTCAAATAAATAAAATCTTTAAAAAAAAACAATAAAATTTTAAAAACTCAAAAAACAGTCTTTAAAAAAAGATAAATAGAATAAAATCATACTTAGTTATAAGGTGCTACATTTGACCTAGATATTTGCAGCTGTAAGTACTCCTGGATAGAATTATCTGTTCTATATTTTAATATCAAAGGAAGTCTTGTTTAGGATTGTTTTTGGTTTTTTAAACAAATTCTACCTATCGCTTAAAAAAAAAAAATTGTATCAAGGTACAAAATAATCAAATCAGCATTCGATGAGAAAGAGACTTTGCACCGGGAAGAGATAAACCACGAAAGCAGAGAGCTCCATAGCTCTCCCTACGGGAACTTACTGTATCAGAATAGGAGGAAGTTCAAGCTGGAAGACACTCCGAAAAACAATGAAACAAAGAAAGTGACCCTGACAGTAGTTCAAACCCACAGGAAAATCAAAGAATATGAACAAATTTAATTAGAAAAGACAGCATCTGCTCATTTCTTCCTTAAAGAAATTGTACAAGGCTAAACGTATATAATTGCACTGTTGAACCTATAATATATACAAATATAATATTTGAAAATTAATGCACAAAGTAGGTAGGTGGAAACAGAACTACAGAGGAGTAAGAAAAAGACACTAGACAAATCCATAAAAAGAAATAAAGAGAATTCACAAGAACAAATGGAAAGAACCAGGAATGGTAAATAGGAAAGTTACTATAACAAACAATAAGTACATACTTGCTCTTTCTTCTGTCGCGGAAAAATCTGAGGCAACTGAGAAAACTCAA